>ML685796.1:3806638-3869621 GCA_007922175.1 Pelusios castaneus
GGAAGCGGTGGGGGGGTCAGGAAGCTGGTGGGTGGGTGGGTGGGTGGGCGTGGGGGTGGGGGAAGGGGCCCAGCGGGAGTCTGGAAGGGTTGGGGATCTGGCGGGAAGGGAAGGGGCCAGTGGTTGGGGAGCCAGCAGGCAGGAAAGGCAAGGCTGAGAAGGCCACTGGGGACTGGTGGTGGTGGAGTGGGGCGGGGGAGGGGTTGGAGAGGCCCCGGGGGAGGAGTGGTGGTGGAGGATCCTGACATCCCCCGCCCCACACCCTCACTGCTCTTGCCGGAATACCAGCACCTTTCTTTTTTTTTTTTTTTTTTAGAAAAAAAGCATTGCTATTTATTTTATTAGTTCCTCAGTTAACCATCACCAGATCATTTACTTTTTGCAATTGAAGATATAGGTGTTTTCTAGCCACATTCTAGAAGTGAAAAGATCTGTGTATCCTTTCTGTGAAAGCACATTAATAAAGATTATATGCACTTTATTGGAGGGTCTACTCGAACTGTTTACAAGTTGTTAGTAGCTGGTAATTTTTGAGCAAGAAAACTCTCTCTTCTATTGGCTAGCTTAGAAGGGGAGCTGCCTAATATGCAGTCTTTTGTAGGTCCCATTCTTAAATGCTTATCCTTCCCCATTCATTGCATAGTGAGCCTCGGGGCCTAACTCAGGCTTTGTGGATTCTAGTGATTTCCAAGGCACCTAAAAATAAGGTCTTGTGACTGCATTGTAGTTCCTAAGTCCCTCTGGATCTGGGCTGAAGTGACTTATCCAATATCAAAGTGCAGGGCAGTGTCAGGAACAAGCATAAAATCCATGTTTTCTGACTCTTAGTCAAGCAATTTGTTATCTAGATGAGTATTTTCCAAAGAGTGAGCAAACCCACTGAAGAAGAGGAAGCACACAGTTCTAAGGGGGTTGTGGGAGTGCTCATTTATTCTTCAAAGTCTCCACTTTTTTTTTTTTTTTTTAATGAAAGTCCCTAGTTGTTACGGTTTCAAAGAAAATCTTCAAAATGTGAAGTCAGTATAGCTGATAGAGTTTGAAACAGTACTTCAAATATGTTAACTTCCCCATTCTTTTCAACATGTGCAACTCAGCTGTCAGTGGTGATCCTGTAAATATGACCACTTTTAACTATTTTTCCCCTAATCCTAATAATAATAATAATAATAATTAATGAAGAGGAATTGTTACTTATAGAAGTGGAGGAGTTCTCAAAAGATATAAAAAATAACATGCATAGACTTTTATCAAAATGCAACTCTGCAGACCAGTATCCAATTGTAGTTATTTCCTGAAAGGTGGAGCAGCGTTCAAAATTTTGGGAAAGACCAGTTTGCTCACCTGCTGCCTCTCACCCTAAAGATTCGTCATATCTGTTAATGGTCCAATTTTTATTTATTTTTTTTTTTTTTGTAGTGGGAAGTATGAATATTGAACTTCAAGTAAAGGATCTTTCCTTTTTAATAAAAGATTTTGGTTAAAATATTTCAGGATGAGCTACAAGAAGCAATTTCTGCTCGTGCAGCCAGACAGCAAACTGCTGAGTACTCAGATGACTTTGACAGTGATGAAGATGGTATGTTAAATAGCAGCAGTTTTGTTTGTGTCCCCCCCACTCCACACACCCTTCACTGATAGCTCCCTGAAAATCTTTTGGTGCCAAAATGATTTAATATATCAAGATTCCACATTATAACAACTCCTAAATTATGAACCCTGTCATCAATAAGGTTAGGACCAGAACTCCCATTGACATCAGTGCATGTGGGATTGGGCCTTTGTTATCCATTAGTCCAGTGCCTACTTATTTGTTAGGATTTTTTTACATTTTTCTGAAGACAAAGCCCTAATGGATCAGTTACCTGCCAGTTTGGGATCTTGTCTGTTAAGGCAAGTATGTCATAATGTATTTTTAAGAGGCATCATCCATGTGATACCTCACTACATCTACCAGACCTTTTAGATTACACTGATGGGCAAAAGCTGAGACTTTCCTTTAAAGACAGACTTCACAGGAAGTCTCTTCCTGCATTTTACATGTTACTTTGATACTTCTTTGTTCTTTAGTGGCCCTTTTTTTGCACTGAAAGAAATCATATCAGATAATGGTGGCAAGGTTCTATAAAACAGCTTCCTTAATCAAAACTGCACTTTGAGGTGCTGGGACCTCAGAGCAGGGACCATGTCTTATTTGCAAAGTTTACAATGTAAATTTCAATTGACCCAAAGAGTGAATGTAACAATAGAAGTGTATGGACACTCATAAAGGTTCTAATAGTAAGATCCCATGGTTGCTTGTTTTATAGCATGTGTCCATCTTTATGCTTCTGCTTGAAATAGATTTTTTTTTTAATTTAACTCACTTCTTGTAGCAGTGGAGAAGTGGGTTTTCATAAGACACTTGAGTCTGGTGACTGGAAGTAATTAACTAATTAATAGAGTTCAGAACTGAAAAGGGCACGAGACAGGAGTGGGAGAAGGAAGCAAAGACAGACAAGTTTGGTGTAATTGGTGAGAGCATAATAGGAAGTAAGATCATAGATGTTGGCCAGGGCAGAATTATACAAGAATTTTCTTATGATATAAAATATGAGATGGTTGTATCTCTTTTACACATCAAATACTAATCTAATGTAGAATTTGATGAAAATATTTTGGTTTTGTGTATTCTTGAAGAACTTCCTGAAGATAATTCCGCTGCTGAAAACACGGTTAAGAAATCAGTTGCCTTTGAGAGTATCCTCTCAGATGAAGAGACTACACTGAAAAAGTCCTTTTTGAAAAGTAAAATTGCTGATGATTTGACTTCACCACTAGAAGAAGAGAAACATCAAAAGATAGGTGGTGACAGAGTAGATGAAGCAGAATGTTCATATGGTGAAGAATCAGCTTGTAAAAGTGACCAATATAATCAGGCACATATAGCTATACTGCACAATGAACGGGAAGAAATTACTCACCATGAATTTGAAAACAAACCAGTACCAAAGCTAAGGGAGCACAGACTCAAAAATGGATCATCATCAGGTAAGGCTAAAACACGTGAATATTGTCGCTGCTATTTGTGTGTTCGTATTAGAATATTTTAAAGGATTCTAATGTTAGGCAAAGTATTAAAATTATTTAGACTTCAATATTTTGTGTGATTTCAGTATGTTTAATGTAAAAGAAGATCAGTGTTTTTAACCAATGTTTTTCAAATGCTCCTTTTTAATACTCTGCAACTGCCTACCATAAGTAAGTAGGTAAATCGACATATGCTAGGCAAATATAAGATTGCTAAAATCGTGATGATAGATTGTGTAAGGAAGAGAGTTGTATGGTAAGTCACACTCTGAGACTCACTATGGTGTAGCAGTGGCTGCAGGGAACATTACTGCATGCCAAGCTTGTGCATTGTAATAACTTGTCTCTCTCACACACAATGGCAAGCTTTAGATATTATATTATATATAATTATTATATTATATTTAGATATGAAAAATTTACTTTGGAGACTTCTCTTTTCAGTGTGTGACCAGCCTATGGGCTTCTAAACCCCCACACAAAAGTTCTGATATGCTTTATCTAAAAAGCACGCACATAGACACCTGCATCCCGTCTCCAATAGGCAACAACTTTAAAATATCTCAAGTTTAGATAATCTCTGGTCAGTGACTTCCTCTAAAGAAGGATCAGCTTGGTCTCTTTCTTTGATTGTTCTAATGGCTTACTGAGGACAAATTCACTTTATTTATTTGAAAGTCACTCCTACTAAGATTTTGAGCAGTGTGGGTGGCCTTGTTGAGTCCTGTGCACTTGGATGAATTTCACCTTTGTTTGCACTATAGGACTTAGGAAATGATATTTTAGAAAATGGCGTTGAGAACTCACATTGTACTATTACTTCCTAATGCTCAGACACCTGTAATTCCATGGCTAGATCTGGGTTTGGAAGTTCCTTTTGGTTATGGGGTAGCATGCAGAGGAGCACACCAAGAAACACATTTCAATGTTCTCTCTCTTCTGAAAGAATCTGGTTCTTGTGAAAGATGTCAGGCAGGATAGCTGCACAAAGGCAGGGTGAAAATCCCAGGAGTCACCGGGTCTTTCCCACCATCCTTTTCAGTGTATTTATATTCTTTCCCCCAGGAACTTGCTCTATTCTACCTTGTGCAGAAGGAAGCACATTGTATGTAAAGAATCCAGTAGACGTATAAAAAGAATAGAATAGGATCACAATGGAGGGTCTTCCCACAACAGTGCTGAGTTAGACACATGCTATTTTTCCTTCATACAGTCTATTAGGTCTGTCTTCCTGGGCCCAGATAAACACTCAAGTATAATACTTAAAGTGTGTATTTAAATATGTACAGAGAACATAGTAAATTGAAAAATGAACTTCTATGTCCTTAGATTACATACAAAAGCTTCAGAACTTTGGTTAAAATTTCTGAAGAAATAATTTTTAACTCTGCCTCTTGTACATGGTTGTACTTGTTCTGGTTTGTTTGTTTTCATCCTCATTGTAGTAAGAACCTCAGAACACTTGATTTAAAAAAAAAATATATATATATATATATCATGGTCATGGACTTGCTATGATTGCTGGTTATTTACAAAATATAGGGATTTATCCAATGATGTTAATCAGATCTAAACTGACAAAATAATATTCCTAACTGGATTAAGTATCTTTGGTAGATGATGTTGAAATAACAATATTTATTGTCAGCTGAGAATGTGAGTATTTCTGCACTGGATGATCATTATAAACCATCACCTCAACCAAGAAGTGTGTTAAGAAAGAGCAGCCATGTAGAAGGCAAAGATGTTGCCAGGACAGAAGATAAGTCATCTTCTAGTTACAGATTATCATCATTTTCTGCACCATCCTCTCTGACTAGACTGAGTGACAAAATAACATCTGAGAAAAGAGCACTTGCTGAAAGCCCTAGTCCTGAGGTAAGAGCATTATTGTAGTATTTATTATATATGTGTATAGTTAACGCTTTTTTCTTCCATGTGTATTTTTCTTATTCTAGACTGTGGAATAATATCTTCTACATTAGGTTTTTTCCAAACACTTTTTTATTTACCTGTGATACCATTTTCCATAACCAAAAAACAGGGGGTGGAGGGGGCAAGAGAGAATGGTGCATTTAATCACGTTTTCAAACAGCATTTCCCCTTGGATTGAAAAAGCAGAGCTTCTCTGGGAAATAGTCCCCTACATCTGCAGCTTTGAGCATTCTGTTGCCCTGCTGTATCTCTTTATTGATCTACAAGGAAGTAGTTCTCAACTATAGGTCAATAGTTCTGGGAACATTGGCAGAATTGGATCTTTATTTTTGATAATTTCAGCGGATGATATAAATGTTTATTTTAAAACATGTTTTCCAATTTATATTTATTTAGCTTTTTACAGTTGTGTAAAATTATAGGGTTTATATTTAATTATTTAAATTTTCACTGTTGCAGGAAATGATGGAGGGAGTCAGACAGTGGGTGGGTTAGACAGTAATTATTTAATGACAGTAGTAGACTTTGAGGTTCAAAAAGTTAAAGTTTCATAACCATTAAAATATAAATTGTCAACATCATATGTCTAAATACACAAAGGAAATAAAGATTAGACTACTTGCTCGTAAGCAGCATTTTTCTTACTTTGCCTGTCTGTAAAGTTCTATTATAATTGATTGAAACATTTTTAGTCGGTTTGTTTATGTACAGTGAAATTGATCTATACCGCTAAATATCTAGTTCTTCCAAAACTAGAGGTATGTTGTTATAAAAAAGTTCTATCACTTTTCCTCCCCATTTTTCTTCACCAGTTTCACATGGCTAATAGTTGTATGAATTTTTTTTTTTATGAACAGAGTCCTAAAGATGACTTGCATTCGTTTTGTTCTTTCAAAATTCTGTACACAGTTGGCTAATTCGGTAATCGCAATATTGCTTTCTGCATCACTGGTTGATGATAGTGTTGAAAAAGGGTCATGGGGTCAGTATCTTTTCTCCATAAGATAGAAAAAGCTCTAGGGAATACTCCTAGTTACCATATCAGTATGCAGATCGTTTCCATAAAGGAAGGGTAGTGACTTATGTTGAGTCTTAAACTGACTATCCAATATGCTGCTTATCTTCAGTATGGAATAGTTCAGAGGAAGAACAGCAGGGTGAACCCTATTCCTTGTTGCTGTGTCCTGCCATGAGTAAAGTGCCTATCTGTGGCCTTTTCTGGCAGAAGGTGCAGCTGACAAGCTCTTCTTTGGCCATGTCTGCTGCCCCACAGTTGGGACTAAGAGTGTGTAAATGCTGCAGGCGTGAACTAAAAGGTTCCTAGTTTGTGTTCACTTCTTTTCACATTCCTATAGCCCAAATTGTGGGGCAGCATAGACAAGCCATCTGCTTCCTTAGTAAGTGCAGGACTTAACCTTATGCTGTGGTGAGTTTACCTTGCTTTAAAGTGGTTGTTTACCTTTACAATTCCTTTCATTTAAACAGAAACCATGTTTTTCTTAAGGAATTCTAAATAAATATTGCATAGAAAATTATGTTTTAGATGTAAGTTATTTGATTTTGATTTGGTGTGATTTCATGTGCTTGCTTATGCTGTCGCTTTCTGCTTTCTGCTTTAAGGGTCCATGGCTAACAAGCTCTTCAGCACCATTTCCTATTCATTTTCCTTCAGCTGATGAAACATCTGGAGACTCCAGTTTGTTAATGTATGGAGAAGACTCTTCAAAAGGTGGAAATCCAAATACTTCATATAGAAGCAATATTCTTGAAAATATACAACCAGTGAAATAATTTAATAGTTTAGCGTAAGCAACTTTTAAAGGACTGATACTACTGTCCTGACATCAGTAAAGTCTTTTATTTCCACTGGTGGGGTGGATCACCCCTACATTTATTTTAGAAACCTGAGACTAACTATAGTATGCATCAGCTATGTATTATTGGTGTCAATTTGTTGCAGAGAAGTACTCAATAAGGCTACATTTACATTACACACTGCTTTTGTCACCCTATAGAATACATACCCAGGTAGCCCCCCTAATGCAGCTATAAATAGTAGTGTAGCCTGGGAGGCATGACTAAGGCAAGTAAAGACATATTTGAAAGATGTGGGTAGGTATGCGAATACATATCCCCTATACATTCTCTATTCGCCCAAGCTGTGCCTCCCTGTCTACATTGCTATTTTCAGCAGCACAGTGTCCTGCTGTCTTCATGGTTCCGGAGCCTTTCCTCTCCACAGGAAAATTCTCCCAGCAGAAGAAGATTCTGGCAGGGGGGAGGCATCAGAGTTTCCCAGCTGCCTGCCCAAAGTCTTTCACTGATGCATGTAGCTGCTTTTCACTGGGGTGTGTAGCTACACACACACTGCATGCTGCTGAAAGTGGGGTGTAATGTAATGAAAGTGGAGTGTAATGTAGCCTAAGATGACATCTGACAAGTTTCCTATAGTTACCTTAACAAACTGAAATCTGATGTTGTTTACAGGTCCTCTGTTAGAAGCAAACGTGAAGAATCTCAGAAAGCATGATATATAAAAACCAGATAAACATTATTTTTAGAGAAACATTAAAATTAGAGACGTGAGCTCTTACCTTTTGCTCATGTTCTGTGCATTTAATATGGTCTAAACATCTCTGAGACTTCTTTAAACCAATGCTCCCGAATTTCCTTCTCCATTCCAATGTAGTCACATTCTTCAGTTAATAATCTCCATCTGCCTATAAATTTCCCTCATCTTTCTTCACCCTTCCCAGGCACAGGTCTATTATACCAACTGAATAGATGAACTGATCATCATTTCATATATAATGACAAAATGGTCTTGTGGAAATTACAATACCTGCATTCTCTTCCTGTTTATGTGAACTTACTCAAGTTATTTAATCACTCTATATCTCTGTTTAACCATTTCTTAAATGGGGAATGATAGATATTATTTTGTTTCTGCTATGTACAAGACACAAATATACAACTGTATAGAGAATCTATGCTCCAAGGAGTTTGCGATCTGTAAGACTGACTGAGGGAGACAAGATGCACAGGCAGACTATAGACAAAATTAATAGCAGTAATGTTTAAATGCCTCCCCTCCCTCCCCACTGTGCTGTGTGTTATAGAATACTTAGTAAAAGATAGTCCTTGTCCTGAAAAGTTTACAAGGTGGGCAAAAGGTGGAACGATAGGATAAAACATGTAAACGGAATGATGATTGGAAAATGTCATGTAATATCGATATTTAATTTGGATTCTTTGGTTGAAGAATACATTTGCTGTGGGCATTATGGATGAAGCAAGTCTTTTGGAGAGCTTGGACTAGGAAGAGGAGGGTGAGCCCTAGTGTACTGAACTGGAGAGGTATTCCATGCATAGGGTCAGAATAGAAGAGATAAATTAGTGAAGATGAGGACATCCATGGAGCAAAGGAAGAAGGACAAACATGATAGATAAAATAGTACTGAGATGTAGGCTGGGGCAGATTTGTGCAAGGCATTGAAAGAGAAAATGAAAATTTAAACTTGAGGCTAGTCTGTGGGTGGAGTAACAAATGGAATGGTTCTAAGCAGGAAGTAGTATAGTCTGAACTGGCAAGGAACATTACAATAATAATGGTTGTCTTTACTATGGGAAGATAGTACTGTAATATACATCTTCCAAACTGAGGCGTAGAAACGGAGTAATTTGCTCACAGTCACTCAGTAAATCAGTGACAGAGCGACCAATAGAACCCAGGTATCCTAGCTTGCAGCCCAGTTCCCCGTCCACTAACTCCATAGGATAATGACAAGTGTGGTGTGTCAGTTTCTTCAATGTTTGTAAAATCCTCTAAAACATGCAATTGGAGAGTGATATATAAATAAAATATATATACTTTAGTTATCTACAGGAGACTGAAACTTGTTTACACAATAAATACAGAAATTGTGCACCCTCATTTGTACCCTGGACTTCCCAGTGACTTAGCTTTCCCACCTTCAAATTAGAACTTGTCTAAATGTCGCCCCGTAGAAGCCTTACAGGACACAGAGATCTCAAATTCTTTGTCTTTAGACAGCACTCCTTAAATAGTGGGCCCAGACCGTCTTTCACAGTTGCAGTGATTAGCTAGTTCCCTGGCACTTCCTCCTTTCAGAATGCCACCAAAAATGTCCACAGAAATATAACTTCAGAGTTACTATGGTTCATCTTGATTTTTGTCTTTAAATAGTTTTGCAGGTATAGAAATTGTGTTTTTATCACAGTGTAGATCACATTAGGAATAGCAATTAGAAGCCTTTTGTTTTATTCCAGTTAGGCATACATGTTGTCTTTGATTGATATATATAATTCCCCATTAAAAAAAACCCTGAGCTACTTAGCAAAATTTTCTTGTTCCAAAAAGGAAAATGTGTATATGAATCAGAAATGGCATACACAATATTTTTTGCCATTGTTTTTTCAAAAACTTCCACAGTACCACAGCGGACACCAGAGTATCTTTCTTGCTGTTACTTTCTAGGTTAGAAGCTTATCTGGATATGATCAGATGACTAATAGTTCACAGTTTTGAGCCGTATTTTCTCAGAACTGCTGTTGCTTGCCTTAAAATAAAAAATGTTTGTTACAGCAGTAATATTAACTTGTAATATGACTTTATGTATACTTTTGTAGGTCATTAAAGCATACAGGAGATAATTAGTCTTGTATCAAGATTAATAAGCTTTTTCATACATAAATGTTCTAAGTACTGTATATAAATATCTGAGTTAACCAACCATAAACTTTCTTAAAAATTGCATCTATTGATGTCTCGTCCCTCCGCCCATATTGTGGGTTTTATTTTTTGGGGTTTTTTTATTTACTTTAGGCCAGGATCAAACAGAAGATGACGACTGCAATAATTTCAAATTAGAAAATAATGGCAGAAAATCCCCATCTGTGATAGAACTAATGATGACTACAGTGTATGAAAAAACTAAGAAACTGCAGAAATCAACTGATGATCAGCTTGAAGAAAATTTGCAAATATTGGAAGAGGAATTCATTGCTGATGGCATAAAGGAAATGTCACTGGATAAATCTGAAGACATGGTGGAAGTGAGCACTTCACATGACTCAAACAAGGTATCTTTTGACACATTTTTTTTGTATTTTCATCAGGGCTTTTTTTGTGATGGTTCTCTTGGGTACTGAGTACCAGCACCTTTTTTTCACAGCAGTGTGGCCCTGGCTTTTGTTAATGCTGCCAGAGGTCCCAGGTCCCTGGCCGAGTACCGGCACCTTTTCTTTTACAAAAATAAAGTACTTATCTTCATAATTTGTAATGTCCTAGAAACTTTAATGAAAAGTTTTCCTATGAAACTTGTTGGTTCCATCTTGTATATGTACAGATATTATTTTATAATAAAATCAAAACTAGAAGCCACTTATTAGTGCTAAGTTTCTGGTATTGCTCTCTACTGTTTGAATCAAAACAACTTGTTTGATTTGCTGAAATAGTCTGACCTGATCCTGTGAATTACTCTAACTGCATTTATTTTTCCCTCCCATACTGTAAGTTTTCCATTTTCAAGCATCTGACAAAGTGGGATTTTCTCTGATGAAAGCTCATGTGATAAATAAATTAGTTAGTCTTTTAAAAGTGCCACAGGACTCCTTTCTTGTTTTGCTGATCTAGGCTAACATGGCTACCCCTGTGGAACGTGGCTATATTTTGTTGATTATAACAAGCACAAAGAATGGCAAAAATGTTTACCTTCCTTTCATTTATAGTTTGCGTTTTTCTATTTTGTAAAGCCTCTGATACAGCATTTCCAGGTTATATGCTGCAGGGTTGATTTTATTGTTTGACAGTACATACGATATATATTTTCCCTTTTGTATTTGTTAGAAAGAAGTTGAAAATAAGGAGACACTTCCACAAAAAGTGAAACCTTCTTCCTCAGGCAGGTAGGAAATATATATTGATATGTGGAAAGTTTTTATAATCTGATCATATAGGATGTGATCTCTTCAGAAAGGTAAGGTACACATGATCAGGATGCACTGGCCACTCACATCCACCATCACCTCATTGCTAACCACCATTTTCCTCTTTGTTGATAATATTTGGCCTTCTATGGAGGAGACCTGGAGGAGGAGAGGTGCAGTTTTTTTGCAGGTTGGCAATCCGCCAGAGCCCCACTGGCATCTAGAAACCACCAAAGTTCTTTATCAAAATTTTCATCTGTTTCTGTCATGGGACTCACAAGTGACTTTAGACCATAGTCTGTACTGTCTCAACAGATTCCATGTTCTTGTTAGGTTAAAGCATGTAGGCCTTTTAATACTTTAATTGAAGTTAGTGGTCTTGTGAAGTTCACATTCTGTATTGGGTTAACTAGCAGAATTTTTATAGGTCCTGCAGTTTATTTTAGTAGTGATAAATTCCACATAAAAGCGGAAATGGACAATTCAGGCTATCTCCTTCTCTTCCACATATAAGCATGTGAAAACAGGATTATAGGCAATGTCTGGATGTTTCTTTAATGAAAAGGAGCTTTATCTGGCATTCACTGTAAGAAACTGGAGGCTCATTTTGATATATTTATGAATTCTTGCTTCACAGGTCTCTGACCTCAACGTACTTGAAGAAAGCTTGGAAAAGCACCCCTCCACCTACAACTACATCTTCTCAGTACTTGGGAACGTTAAAGGTGTTGGACAATAAGCACTTACAAAAATACAGTGCTGAGCTTGACAAAGCAGATAGTTTACGAGCAGCTGTTTATCAGGTAAATTTTGGCCTATCCAGAGACTGCGTGAAATGTTCCTGCCAATAAAAATAAAAGGCTGTTAATTATAATCAAGATCTATGAGCACCTTTCTTAAATCAAGAGTTCTTTAATTTAAAAAAATTATGCTTCACTACAAAGCATATGAGTCAAGAAGGGTGGATTCAGATGAGAAAGAAACATACTTAGCCATATTTTACTATGTTGCAAAATGTTTTCAAACACAGTGGTTGATTATAATTTCTATTATTGCATTTGTTACTCTTCTAATGTGTAGCCCACAGATTCTTTTCCCTGTATGTTATCTTCCAAAGGCATTTTTCACAGGAAAGGTAAAAAGAGCTTGATGTCAGATGTCATTTTTCCCCGGAGCAGCATAATTCATCTGAATTCCACTGCCCTTTGTATAAAATTAGCATAAATCTCAATTGTGGTCATATCCATCTATTGATCATAAGGTGTTTCCGGATGAGGAAAATCATATTCACTTAACTAAACAATTTAACTGTTCCAAAATATATCCTGTCTCAAGTACTTTGTGTGCATGGCCACTTTTTAAAATCAAATAGTCTCCAGTAAGAAGTTTTTGATTCTCAGTACAACATACTAAACACATGAACAAATCTACAAAATTTGACCCTGATCCTTAAAACACTTACCCACTTGTAAAGCTTTGTGGGTATGTATTGCCTGCTGCAGTTGATGGAATGAGGATTTTTTGAATTAAACATACAATAGGTCTAGACTTTTCCCCCAAAATTTTGTGAGCTTATAGATTCTACATGTCTAAAATTTATTCTATACTTTTTTCAAACAAAAAAAATCACACAGGAGAAACTTACAATATTGGTTTTAGATATTTATATTAAAAAGTTTAGTAGCTGCGACTCATTTTTGCACATGTATACATCGTGATGCTTTCTTCACTCCCCAACAACTATTCTTCTGAGACCATATTGAAGATTTTGGAAAGCAGAGTTGTGTCATTTGTATTGTTCCACCCCCAACCCCGAGGAATTGTAACACTGGAAGTAAATCAGCCAGTTAGCTCCTCCTTTTACTCCTCCCTTTAATGCCCGCATTCTCTTTTTCTTTTATTTCCATACTGCAATCTTTTGATTAAAATAAAGTTCTTAATTTTTTTAAGTATTATGTTAAAAGTTGAAACTTTTGATTGGAATATTTTGTGTGCTGCAGATCCTCAGAATGGGGTGTGAGTGACACCTTGCTCATCTGGATGGGCTTATTGCTATAGCATATATAAAATATGACGATGACTGTTGTATACAAAAACAGAAATACTGTCAGCATTGTCTATGGTCATTCCGTCAAGTATTGCTGAATCAGTAATATTCAGTTATTTTGGTACAAGATCTAATTATTGCTTAAAATTCTTCAGCCATGGCTTTTTCCTTAATCTTATAGGATTGGCTGGAAAAGAAAAGAGTCTTTCTGCTTGAACTGCAGAGAATTAAAAGGAACAAAGCAGAAAATATAAAGTACGCAAATGAAAAGGTTTGTTTAAATTTAAATATTTCATTAAATTGGAGTTAACCTACTGCCTCTCTGTAAAACAATACTATTACAATATTTATTGTCGTGTATTTTAAAAAGAAACACAGAAATTAAATAGAATGTTCTCTTCCCAGGGAAACTTACGGTTCCCATCCGGGGCCACTTTGCAAACACTCTGCCATCAGCAGACATTTCTAAAGCCGTCATAGCCAGCCCTACTTTCCATGGAATGGAGCTGATGTAGTAGCTCTTATATGTCCCATCCCTTGCAGCTGCCATAGGGAATGTTGTTGGAGAAAAAAGAAGTACTTCCCTCTAGCTTTATGAATTAAACCTACCTTTGCATCTCCCTTCATGTTTCACTTTGTGCTTCTTGTACATACCCAACAGTCTGGGTCCATCTTTGTATTTTTAGGATGATGATTATTATGGGATAGTCTTTCTTTCAGCCATGACGTTTAACAAAGTTAGGTGTCTGAAAATTTTCATGCTTTATCGTTATACTCTTGTATATTCAACTGTGCATAAGCATCTACATTTAGAGTAATATGTATGCAATTACATTAGATTAATCTTCCTTAATTGTTTAATAAGGTCCTTAATTTTTCCCTTTTAAGAATTAATTTTTTATACACACTTCAGAAATGAGTCATGGTAGTTTTTATATCAACAAATCTTGTCAGAAACAGCTTTATCTTATAGGGCATAAAAATGGTCATGCTTGAGCAGTAGTTCAAGTCACAGCTGACCGATTAATTTAGAATGTTTTCTGTGAGTCAGTTTGCTTTTCTTTATTTTTTTGGCTAAAGCTACATGTGAGAATGAGTTTAGGAAATGCAAAGTTCTCTGAAGTATAAACTTCTCTTATGTAGAAAGAAGCTGCTAAGAAAGAAGAAGCAATTGCATCTTTTGAAGCCTGGAAGGCAATGAAAGAAAGAGAAGCAAAAAAGAAACTAGCTGAAAAGAAGAAGCTTGAGGAGCTGAAAAAACAGAGAGCAGCAGAACAGAATGAAGAGAAAAAAGAAGAAGCACAAAAGGCAGTGAGAAATCTATACTTGACAGGCATTTAATTCAAAAGAGTCCTTAGTAAAAATGTAGTTGATAACAACAAACAATGGACCCAAAACATAACCCTGGATCTGGACATCCCAGTCTTTGGGGAAATGCATATTCAGATTGTCATCTTTGTAGCAGGGGCTAATCTTTCATCCTATGCACATATACATGTTTTTCCTATTGACATTTAAGTTTTTTCTTTTAATGTGAAATACTTTGTTCTATTTACAATAATTAATGAGTCCTGTAACATGGTGCCCAGCACAGAGGCTTTTCTAATAAGCTTAAAGTACTAAATTCTTACCACTCCTTGTGGCAGTATACTTTTCTGTGTTAACAAAGGGCAACCCTGTGAATGAGTAATCCAAAGGGAGTGGCTAGAAAAGGAAAAATATAACATAAGGGAAGTTTTAGAACAAAGATGTTAGGCAACTTCTCTGATGGGCTTGGGATCTTCTTTAGGCATTTGAAAAATGGAAAGAAAAGAAAGCAGAATATCTAAGAGAGCAAAATAGAAAGGAAAAACGAGCTGAAAGAGTCAAGAAGAAGAAAGAAGAGGATGCTGTTGCAGAAAAGAAACGAGAGAGCTCGTCTGCTGTTGATAAATGGTACTGCTATAGAGGATTTAGTCATGTGACTATATATGGGCCAGCATCTATACCTAATCACTTTGCAGAGGATAGGAGCACACTGGATTAAATCCTCTCTGCAGGCCTGAACGTGCAAGAGGCTGAGGCTTCTCAATTCTCAGAGAAATCAATGGGAAGGAAGGGTTCTTAGCAGTTCATAGGATCACAGTTTGTTCCCTAATGTGAGCGTGAGCCTCATTTTAAGTTTACATTTGTCCACCTTATAAAACTTACAACACAGCTTCTATTCAGTCTTGCTGAATTGAAAGTCTCTATTCAAGAGAGACCAATGATTTGAAAGGTATGAATGTTGCAAATCACAAGTGAGATACATTGGATAGCATGTATCTTGTGCTACCAATCCCACACTTACTTTTAAAATTCTGGTTTAGTAATTAAGTCCTACAGCACTGGGGTTGACTATAGTCTATTGTTTTCCTTGGAAAAGAATAGACTATCTGGACAAACCAGGTGTATTCACCAGTACTTGAAATGTATGTCTGCTGGATAAAGTCTTTTGAATGGCACCCAGAATTGTGCTGCATGCTTGATAGAACAAGTGAGACTGAGTCCTACCTTGAAGTGCTGATAGTTTAATTTTAGATATGACACGAAGTGAGAGGGATGGGGGAAGGACAAACAAGGGTTACAGTCATACCAAAGGGCAATGCAGTTTATGCATATGATATCTTGATGGCTCAAAGGGTTTGTGCACATGTGGGTGGCTTTTGAAGATTTTTTTTTTTTTTAAGCCTTATACTTTATCCTCAGATCACTTTATCAAATTGGACATAAATGTCATTGCCTGGCACGGTTCAGGATATTTGGTTAACCAAAGATATTTGCAGCATTTCTTTAATTCAGTGAATAGTATTTTACATTTTTCTCCATTCGTATTTAGGAATGAGAAGAAGGAAGAATTTTTAAAACAAAAGAAGGCAGAAAAAATCCAAGAGAAAAGAAAGCAAGAAATAGAACAGGTTGAAAAGGAAGAAAAAGATAAAAAAGCTGTGGATGAATATGAAAGATGGCTGGTAAAATATTTTTTCACACTTTACTACATTTATCCTTGTGTTCTTTTTAACAAATAGTGTCCCTGTGAATCATTTTTGAATTGTAATCTTCAATTTTTTTCATCACATTATAAAAATGGTCAGATGATGGCAGCAGTATACCTTTTCATGCAGTTCCTTGAGGGTTATTTTAGCAAATCGCTTACAAAGTTCAGTGCATATTTCATCTGGCATATCTGGGAAATGTTCTCCCTAACTGTAGGCCATAGAGTTCTGTGCATTTTACAGTCAGTGAAAAGAACAGTCTTCTCTTCTCCTATTCAATATCAGGAAGAGCCACCTCTGAAGGGCCAACTCAGCACATCACAGAACCAGCAAAGGCTAGAAGCAGCACCAGCTGCAAAAGTGAGTGAATTTAGATTCAACAAAACAGTTTTAAATATGGGGAGCTGTATAAATCAAAATATATAAGAACACTTAAGCTGAGGATTGAGATTACCTCCATTTGATAGGAAGGGGTGACCTCTGATGTGCTACTGTGGAGAAAAAGTCATTGGGAGCCTTTTCAGTCCCACAAAAAACAAGGCAAGTTTTCTTCATTATCACTCAAGGGAACACTAGAGGAGAGACAGCTAGCACACAGGATCATGTTCTTTGCTCTCAAATGGATATAATTTGCTGATTAAAAAAGTCTCTAGCCTCTTCTGCCCCTACTCACCCACACCAGCACCTGTGGTGATGCCATCAGCAGCACACTGAAGCACCAGTCCTGCAAACACATTGGAGCTTTGCTTCAGTGGGACTACTTACATACTTAAAGCTCAGTATGTGCAGAAGTGTTTACAGGCTCCATGGCCTAACTGATGTGCTTGTTGCTGCCCTTCTGAATAGGAGCAGATTGTATCCCATATCTGTCCATTTTCTGAAACCATGCCCTGGGCTGAGGCCCAAGGGTCCTTATTATGGAGATCACACATGAAGCCAGTGTTTATGTTCATCCTTGCTCTGCTGGCCAGAGCAGCATTTAGGTTTATATAACAATAGTGAGCATGGAAAACTTTCACTTTCTAAAAACTTTGGGAAAGAATACTTGTATGACTCCATTGGTCAGCTTATTATCCAGGTAATTAGAAAGATTTTTATATGTACCCAGTAGTTCTAAGAAGGTAAATAAGTTTTAAAAAGTGTTTTATTAAAATAAGAATTTTGGAGAAAGCAAGTAACAGTATCGAACTGATAATAATTGCTGTGAAAATCTATTAAATCTCCCCACTAGCAATCAGTAGGGAAAAGTAGTTTTGAGAATTAATTAAATCTCTTAGCTGATGGAGCAAATGGCAGCCTTTATGGATAGCACAAAGCAGGAATTTAAAAGTCCTTCCTTAATACTTTTAAAACATAAACATGTAATAGAACAAAGAATTCTGTTGTGGTGGTGGTGACATACTGTGGTGTAGAGTTCGCTGATTATGTGTATGCTATCTCAAGGTAAGTGCCTAGAGAGGATTTTTTCATCCTAGTATTGAAATCCTAGAAATGGAGATGTATTTTCATTATTAACACTTCAAAAACTCTAACATGAAATAAGATAGCCTTAAAATGAGATGTTCCCCATATTGTTAGCCCAGTCATTAAGGTTCTGGTTTTGTGATACCATTTACCTCTTAGCTGCTTAATTTAATAACAATATTGCTTTGATTTCCATTTTGTGATTTTCAAAACATTATGGAGTTACATAAATACCTCAAATAGATTCACAGCTGCACATTATAATATTTGCTAGCTTATATACTAACAACCACATCTGGTCCTAGCTGGTGAGGAATGAGATTTCAATTAAGCATTCCTTTCAACCTACAAATCTTGGAAATTAGTATAGTATAGCAAGTTTATATATCCTGTAAGAAGCTTAGACTGTATTCTGGAGGTTAGCACTATTCAGCACATAGCATTTAAGATTATAAATGAATTAGGTGCATCATGCATTCTAAGAGTTGTAGTAAATTGAATTAGTTGGTTGTTACAAATTTGGGGGGTTTTTTCGGTGTTGGAAATAATGGAGTTATACGATTCTGTAGATATATATTAATAAGGCTTATTTTGAATGATTTTGTGTGTTGGAAATCCAGACCAGTGATGGTGTAGTAGTGCTCAGCAGAGTTGACACATAGTCTTTACTACTGTTCCTGTTATCTTTCTTCCCAATGCTTCATTACCAGCGTAAAACAAATTATGTTGCAACCATGTTCCCGTGGGTTATAGTCCTATCAGATGTAAATGAAGAAAGGTTGTTTTCACTCATTACCTGGGCTCAAGCTGGTGTGCTAAAAGTAACAGTGTGGACATTGAGGATTGGGCAGCAGCTCAGGCTATCCAGGCCCAGGCGGCTGAGTGTACTTAGCATGGATGGTAGGCCAACTCTCCTCTACGTCCACAGCATCCATGCTGCTATTTTTAGCATGCTAGCTTGAGCCCTTCTAACAAGCTACCAGGCTGGGAGGCTTGCTCACAACTGCAGTGTAAACATACTCCAAAAGGGAGTCCATGAAGCAAACATTATTTAATGTATGACAGGCTGCAGCTGCTGATTTGTTTCTTACTGCATCTCTTCCATAATTCTGATTATGCTTCCCTCAACACCTGAGTGCACACAGCCCTCTTATTTATTATTTGGGAAAGAGGAAGGTTTTTGGTAAGTTATTTCTCTTGTGCAAATTGGAGGGATGGGAGAGATGGTAGGAAAAGGGCCACGTTGGTGGGATTCGCTTGTCAAATTTTCTCTTTAAAAAAACAAGCAAACAAAAACAAGGACACTCAATCTGCAAAAAAAGTCATTAATGCAAATTAAAGTTAGCAAATTGAAACCTTGCGAACAAGAAATTCTTAATTAAGATGCCCAAACCAGCTTTAATGCTCATCCTAGAGTATATGCTTTACAATTGTGTTTCCTTAAACAAATATACTAAGCAGCATATAAATAGTAATGCAGTTTTCAGAAGGGTAACCTGTTAGTGTTAGTCTGTTTTCAGCAAATGATGAAAAGTCCTGTGGCACCTTAAAGACTAACCAAAAAATTTTTGTGGGGCATAAGCTTTCGTGTGTTGGAACCCACTTTGCCAGGCAATGCCAGGCAGTGATATAGTGTTACATATAGGAAAGATGCAATTCCTTTGTAAGATATTGCTTGTTAAGTTCTGGCCACTAGTTATGATAAATCCATTTTTTTAATAATTAGATATCAAATACCAGTCCTAAAAATGATTTCTTTATTCGATGCATATTCCAGGTTGGCTGCAATTAAGTTAATACTAAAATACATCTGCAGCATGTGTACAAATATTCCAAACAGCATGCACTGATTGTATATTTATTCCATTTTAGAGTATATACCCATCCTAAACTCATGTGAAGCTCAGGATTTTAAAAACAATATACAATATTTGTCTTGCCTGTACAAACTCCTCCTCCTTCAAACCATTACAAAGTTCCATTAGAAAATCCTAAAGAAGTAACTTGTAGCTTGATTGAATGTCAAAATGCTCAGGGTTTGTCAATCAAATGAAGGTTTGTGTAGGAGTGAAGAGAAGAGCAGCAGCAACTTGTAGAGGCAAGAGTTAAATTAAGTGAACTAGTCTGGAACCTCAAAAAGTATATTATTATTTGGGACCAAGCTATCCCTTACATATCTCCATTGATTTCAGTGGAACAATTAGATGTGAATTTGGCCAAACCAGACTGCCCAGGCCTAATTCAAAAGAATTTTAGAAAGGGTAAGAATTCCCATCTGGGAATTCATTGAATGCTATCTTGAAATTTTGTTGGAAACCAAGGTTCTCTGCAGAATTAATTAAAATTTATTTTACGAAGGAACAAACTAAATATTTCACATAATGAGATATAATTCTTGCAAACATTGTGCTCATCTTCAGTGTTCTTATTTCCCAATGCTGTGTTTTGAAACTATTAACAAGTGATTAGAACCTTTTGACACTTGGCATAACATTAAAATGACACAGATTTGTTATAGCTAAACTGCTAATAGCCTATTTTATTACAGCATAATGCCAGCGTAATTTAGAAGCACTGATAAGTATAGACATCAAACTCCATTGCATTTTATTGAAAACAATATTTAACATTGGGATTCAAGATTCCTAAATTCAATACATTAAGGTGTGAATAGTCAATTGAAGATAATGTAATTACCCGTGTTTCCCCGAAAATAAGACCTACCCATAAAATAAGCCCTAGCAGGATTTCTAAGCATTTGCGCAATATAAGCCCTACCCCGAAAATAAGACCTAGTGATGGGCGTGGCTATGCAGTGTATCTGCACAACCCAGGCATCCCGAAAATAAGACATCCCCTGAAAATAAGCCCTAGGGTGTCTTCTTGAGGAAAAATTAATGTAAGACCCTGTCTTATTTTCGGGGAAACACGGTAGCTTCCTATGCCTTGTATGTCACATGCTCCGTGTTTTGATAGTGCACAGAATAGCTTAGCTCCAAGCATCCACTCAAAACTTGCAGAATAGTAAGTCTGTAGCATGTGTGTTGAACCGCTCACACTGTGTAGCTGTATTTCTGTAAGGGATACCAAGATGAGCTTCTAGACACAATCCCCATTATACATTAATATTACATCTGTATCTTCTATATAATAATTTTCCAGGATGTCATTCAGTGTTTGTGTCATCCTGAAGTGTGGAATGTCTGAGTTAAAGTGAAGCGATGGATAGCATGGTTGAGAGCACTTTTTGTTCAGAATATCCCCAGGTTCAGTCATCACTGAGATTCATAGTCTTTTACCATCCAATGTTTAAGATCTCAACCATTTTCAGCTTTTTTACATTTTATGAATTGCACCCATGGAACATCATGGGCTTTCAATGTGTATCTTTTGTAAAACAATAATTATTTAATTTTCCTTTGACTTCTATGCTGCAATCTCCTCTATTTTTAGGAAAAGAAAGAAAGGAGGCAGCAGTTTGAGAAAAAGCAAAAGAAGCTCCAAGTTATCCTTGAGGATGAAAGCCCTCCTCCGTGGAGCCCACCTGGCAAAGCTGTGTCCTCAAGGAACTACTGAGATATCCATTACCATTTGTGAGGGAAGTTCATGTCCCAAGATCTGACACTGTCTAATCATACATATTTCACAACAACAGACTTTAAAGTGAATTGATATTGGCTCTTCCATCCTTTCATTTTTAGGGTGTTGGTTTTTTGTTTTGTTTAGTTTTGGGGTTTTTTTGGCAGGGGAGGGCTCTTCAGCTGGAACAATGTCTTAAATAACTTAGTTATTTTTTCCATTTTCACCAAAAGGCTAATTTATGTGGGTTTTTTGCATTTACCATCTTTGTTAAACCTTGTCAGTTGGTCTCTTTTGGTGAAAGAGTCTGCCGGGCCAGACTCTAACACCCTTCTTCATACAAATACCATCTCACCCCCCAAAAGGTGCCATTGAAGTCAGTGGATCTACTTAAGGAAACGGTGCTGTTCAGCTTGTGTAAAAATGTCAGAATCTGGCCCAAAATGAGTGGTCAAACAAGTGCTAGCTATGTTCCCATACAAAGTACTGGGTGAGGAAGTAGAAAGTATTTTAAACTATCATTCAAGCATCGCTTTAAAGCCTAATTATTTATAAATCAGTAAACAGCCCCTGAAGGTTGACAGGAGGAATAAATACAGTAAGCAAAAAGAGGTGAAAAAACAATTCTGTAGTGTAATGAGACTGGCAGTGTGTAGTTGTACAGAACACAAGGATTGCTTAGGCTTTTGCAACAGCACAAATGTCTTGTGATTTTTTTTTTCTTTCGAGTTTAAGGACTATTCCCTGAAAGGGATCATTCAGGGTTGCCCTGACTCTGTTTAACCAAAGTAAGATCTGTCCTTGTTGAGTCAAGGGTGGCAAGCCTATTCCATGGAGAGGGCCAAAGTATATTTTTATTACCTAGACTCATAGACTTTGAGGTCAGAAGGAACCAGTATGATTATCTAGTTTGATCTCCTGCACCATGCAGGCCATAAAACCTCACCCACCAAAACCTGCAATAAACCACTTACCTATGACTGAGTTATTAAAGTCTTCAAATGATTATTTAAAATCTTTGAGATACAGAGAATCCACCAGCAAGTGAGCCATTCCCCATGCGACAGAGGAAGGTGAAAACCCCCCAGAGCCCTAGCCAATCTGCCCTGGGGGAATATTCCTTCCCAACCCCAAATATGGTGAAAAGCCCTGAGCACGTGGGCAAGTCTCACCAGCCATTCACCCAAGAAAGAATTCTCTGTAATAACTCAGAACCCACCCTATCTACCTCCCTTCTTAGGCCACTGGCATATCTATCACCAGTAGTCAAAGATCAGTCAATTACCAAACTAGGCTGTCCCATCATGCCATCCCCTCCATATATTTATCAAGCTCAGTTTTGAAGGCAGTTATATTTTTTTGCCCCTCGTAGCTCCCCTTGGAAGGCAATTCCAGAACTTTACTCCTCTGATGGTTAGAAACCTGCATCTAATTTCAAGCCTAAATTTCCAAATGGACAGTTTGTAACCATTGTTCTTGTGTCCATATTGGTACTATACTCAAATAATTCCTCTCCCACCCTGATATTTATCCCTCTGATGTATTTATAGAGAGCAGTCATATCTCCTCTCAACTTTCTTTTGCTTAGGCTAAACAAGCCTAGCTCCTTAAGTCTCCTCTCAGGTTTTCCATTTTGCAGATCATCCTTGTAGCCCTTCTATGCGCAAAACCTATAATATGAGCAGAGGAGTCCTTAGCCTATCTGGGGCCCTAGGCAAAGGTCCCTTGCAGGCGGCACCCTGAAAACCCTCCCATAGCTCAGACAAGTTGCCCTGCCATGGCTCCAGCTCCCTGCAGCCAGCCCCCTCCGCTCTGGCCCCCCACCTGGGGCCCCTCCTGCGGCCCCCCTGTGGCCTCAGTTCTCTGCAGCTGACCCCCTCCATGGCCCCGGCACTGCACCAGGGGCCCCAACCCCCCTCCCCCCGTAGCACCGGCTCCCCGTGGCTGGCCCTCTTCACGGCCCCAGCACCATACCGGGGCCCCGAAAATGGCCCCGGTGCCATTCCGGGGGCCACAACTCCCCACTGGCAAAGGAAAGGGACAGGGTGGGAGCGCAGAGCCAGGCCTCTGGGCCAGCCTGCCCTGCCCTGCCCTGTGCTGCCCTTCCCCACCTCAGCACCAGGGCCCCCGCAGGCCGATTAGCCCTGGGCCTTGCCCCCTCACAGACACCCCCACCGCCAACCCTGGCCCTGGCCCCAGCTCCCTGCCCTGTGTTCTGCGGGGTAGGAGGCAGACGCAGCTTTGGGCATGTGTGAAGGGGCCCTTGCTACCTGGGGCCCCTCGCCTATCCCAAAAGCTGCCTCTGAATATGAGGGCCATTGTTACCCCAGAAACTCAAATTATTCAGCTGGTTAGGTGGTTTCTGTTTTGCCTAACAGGATCGCTGCTACTTCTGAGGTAAAATGAATGTGGCCCGCTTTCCTAATGGTTAAACACCCTGGAAAATATGACCACAGCCCATTGGTCAAGAACAGACATAGAACAGAATATTCTTTGAAAACAAATGCTAACATTTATTGGTTTTTACATTAATACAATGAAATTTAAACACTGAAAATATTTTACCATAGAGAATTAGTTACTTATCACAGTGAGTGTAGCATCAAATGACAGTTAGATGGAATGCTGCTCTGCTGTGATACAATACTTTAAAATCAATTAGAAATCCGTACTTTTCAATAACTTATACTACAGACCTTAAAATTCTTAATAATCTATATCATTCAACAAATGATGATTAGTCATTTGTGGAATGGGTGGAGATGAGCCCTTCTCATTCATATAGCAGTCATTCAGTTTATTGGCAGACAGTCCTCAAGCACTCCTTTTACTTACAACCAGTGCTTTTTTTCTAAAAAAAAAGGTACCGGAACTCCTATTGATGTCCGTCATGTCATAAAGAAATAACACTGAAAATAGTGCAGTAAAACAGTAAATTTTTGAATATATCAAAGAAATAAAAATACAAGGTAAAAACTGTTAAGTTTTATTAACTATGCAGGCCGCTAATATACTGAAAGACAACCTGTGAGGTCTTACAGCAGGGGTCCTCACACTTTTTAAATAGGGGGCCAGTTCACGGTCCCTCAGACTGTTGGGGGGCCGTATTATAATTAGAAAAAAACGTGAATGCGTAGCTATCACGTCTGCTGCTGGCCTGTGTTTCTGGGTACTGGGTGGCAGGCAGTAATGCATCCACACACTTTTTGTTGGTGCTGTGGGCTCCGGCCAGGCCCAGAGTGTGGGACTGACCGATGTTAGCCTGCTGGCCTGCTGTTGTGTACGCAACTAGTAGCCAATGTTCCCTCTAGGTTTGGTGGCTTGTGTGCAAAATTTTCAAGCCGTGTGAAAAACTTTTTCAGAATAAATTTTTGGGGAAAACTCACAAGACAGAAATTATAGGCATTAATTGAAGATAAAGTGACTGTAAATATAATTAATTAATTAATTGTGTTTAATTAATTTAATTGGAATGAATTTGGAATTGAAGTCTAATTTTAAGAAAGGTTTTTATTTAAAATTAATTTTTAAAAAGTTTTAAAAAAGAAGGGAGAGAGAAAAAAGAGCAGGAAGGAAGGAAGACAAAGAAGAAAGAAAGAAAGAAAGAAAGAAAGAAAGAAAGAAAGACAAAGAAGAGAAAAAGAAAAAAAGGAAAGGAAGAAAGAAGAGAAAGGAAGGCAGGGAAGAGGAAGACAAAGAAGAGAAAAAGAAAAAAAGGAAAGGAAGAAAGAAAGAAGAGAAAGGAAAGAAAGGAAGAGGAAGACAAAGAAGAGAAAAAGGAAAAAAGGAAAGGAAGAAAGAAAGAAGAGAAAGGAAGGAAAGGAAGAGGAAGAGAAAGGAAGGCAGGGAAGAGAAAGACAAAGAAGAGGGGAAAAAAAGGAAAGGAAGGAAAGGAAGAGGAAGAGAAAGAAGAGAAAGGAAGCAGCCCCGGGGGTCTGGAGGGGGCGGTGGGGGCTGCCGGCCTGCGCGGGGGTCCCTCCTTGTCCCCACCCCCACCCCTCTAACCCGGCCCGTCTCCTTGTCCCCCGCACCCCACAACCCGGCCCGTCTCCTTGTCCCCCCACCCCTCTCCAGGCCTTCCTCCAGCCCCCTTACCTGGCCGGAGGCTGGGAACCACAGGGACGGCCGGCAGAGCTGCTTGCCGGCCAGTCCGCTCCCGCCCTGAGCACGCTGTAACTGCGCATGCTCAGGGCGGGAGATTTAAATCTCCCCAGCCCGGCCCAGCCTGCACAGCTGGGAGGGAGCACCGGCGGGGAAAAAAAGGTGCCGGAACGCCGTTCCGGTGCGTTCCGGCAGAAAAAAAGCACTGCTTACAACACCTTATACATCCCTCCGTCTCATCCATCAGTCTCCTGATCTGTCATAGGCATTTGGATTGCTTTTGGTTTTGAACAGTGCTTTTTCTCTTTTTTGAAAGGTGCCGGGACTTGGCCTCGGGCCACCGCCAGGGGCGACAGGAACCCTGGCTGCATCGCTGTGAAAAACTGGTGCCGGTACTTAGTACCCCTGAGTGCCATCATAAAAAAAGCCCTGTTTTAAAACTTTGTTAGCTAGGTTGCTCACATCATCAGCGCACCAGTGCCTTACTGATGTTTTGGGTCCTTTTCTTCTCTTCCTTCTGGTCTCCGCAGCTGCTCTGCCGCTTAACTGCTGCTGGGGCTTCTTCTGTGAAGGCTTCGTTTCAGGCTCTATTCCGGGCGTTTTTCTAGGGCTGCCTCTGCAGTTTTCAGAGCCATTGCTCTTGGTGGCTTTAGGCTGGGGTTTTGAATCTCCACAAATTCCACAGCTGTGGACTGCTCCTTATATGCTTGGGGAAGCAACGTAAAAAAACCTGAGAAAGGAGAGAGAGAAGAGGGGAAACAACAGAAAACATGTGGGAGGTGAGCGGGAGGAGGGAGAACATGAGAAAATGTCAGGGAGGAGAGGGAACGTTCAGGAACGTCAGGGAGAGGAGGGGGGACTTTAATGAGCAGTAGAGTGGGAAATATAAAGATAATTAAGGTGGAATTCTGATAGAAATTAATGTTAAGGAAAGTGGGGGGGACACTCCTTAAAAGAGTATGGAAGGGGGTGAAATCACTGATCAATTACCACATATGTTGAAGTGACCTATTCTACACTTATCTTTTGTTATTAACTACTCTATTTGCATGATAAAAAGTGGCCCTAATTACTGCGATTACTTTGTAACTGGCTATCATCTTTACTGCTACCTGTTAAGATTTTAAATCCTTTCTGAGGTTTTCATGCCAATTTCCCTTTTACATTTATCCAATGATCTTAGATATTTTGGGACAAAAATCTCTGGTTACACCATATGCTGCCTTCACCTGCAGCAGAGCTCCCACTGATGTGTGAAGATTGATGCTAAGGTATGCGCCTTCTATACCAACTAAACTTTTAAGGCCAAATTCCATTTTCCAATACACATGAGTATATGCATAGTAATGTCACTAATTGTCAATATAACTGTATTTATTCCAGAGAATGTGGGAACGGAACTTGCCCATACATTATAACGTAACTCTTTTGTTAAGCACAACTCAGTGGTGAAAAATGACACAATCTCCTAGGATCATTGCTAATTCTGCTCTTTGCTTTTAATCCCCAGTATGTGTAGTTACCTGTTCTACTCACAGTTGTGGTAAATGTACATATTAGGCACACAGTTATGCACCTAAACTATTTGAAAATCTGTACTGTAATGTCATGGTTAGAATTAACACCATATTGAAATGAGTGGGGGGAAGTTGCGATCTCTCAGAGCTGTTTTAGGCTGTTAGCAAACTCATGGTAAAAATTTGGTAATGGTTAAATTGTTTTCACTTTTGGAAGATTATTTTCTCATCTACAGAAATGTATTTACTTATTTTTAAAATGCAAATTACATTCCACAGAAGCTGAATATTACATGGAGGCCAGAAATCTCTGTAGTGGACTGCATGTTGGCACAAATGAGCTAAATGGTGGTCCACCTAAAGGGAAAATGGTCAAGCTGTTAATCGTACCATTGGTCTTTATGTACATTCAAGCTATTTTCTATATTCTTGAGGAAGCAGACAATAAGGGTGTCTTCTGTCATTTCCTGCAAACTGTATAATGATAGCATTTTTTTTTTAAGGCAACAGCAAAACATTGCAATTTTACTTTATAAATGCTTCCAAAAAGTGAAACACTCACTGGACCTTGCAGACGGTCTAAATAATTTTGAGACTGTTTTGTGCACTCAAAATTACCAAACATCGTTTCATCTTTACCAGCCAGATAGTTAGATGAGTAAGCTATTAAAAGTCTCACTGTCTTTTGCTGGTTAATTGCCTCCTTACTTTAGAAATAGTTGCTAGGCTCCTAAGACATCTTCTTTAAACATCATGGCTTCTATTCATCAATCTTCTAAACTCACGGTGTTGTCTTTAGGCAAGTCTTCCTCCATTTTTGAACTTTAATAATAGCTCTAGGCTTTCTACCTGAGTTTGTATTTTGAACAGATCATTTATAGTTTAGACGCAGTATCTTCCCATATAGTTATACAAAACTTTCTTACCACATTAAAATGACAACCATTTCATGCTTCTAGTTAGTCTAACTGCCTCCTCCAGGAGTCAGAGGGGATTTTGATAAACCCATTAGCTATACAAAAATATTTGGCACAAATAGTAGCAAAACTGTGATCATGTGGTTTTTTGGTTTGGCAGCACAGTTCTGATGCTTTCTTCACCTCACTAAGTTGTATGCTGTTATAAATCATAGACACATTGGCTCTGTATTTAATCTAATGTAGAGCATCACCTTTATGTAATTTTAGAGAAGGGGAGCCATAAACCTTGTGAGTAGTGGGATCTTCCCAGTTTCTTCAGTCATTTCAATGAGGGCTTTGAGGTCCTATTTGTCCTTTCTGTTCTTCCATAGTAGAAATGTATCCAAATCAAGGCTGCTTTTCAGACATGTTTTATTATGTGAATACTTACCTAATTTATAAAGAATTTTTATATGGATCGTAATGGTTCCTTTTGCACTTGAGCTTTACAGGTTAAATTCACTGCTTATATAAGCAAGTGTACAACTGAAATCAGTCAAGTTTCTCTTGTTTGGGCCAACGTTGAATTAGGTCCAATTATTGATTCTTGGAATTCATTCTAGTATTGTGAATCCGTAATACAAAGCTTCTGCAAGGTTTAATTATCTTTATTACAGCCAGTTTAAAAAACTGGCTACTTGTGCATCCAGCATCACCTATTTTCCCTACAGTAAAATTAAAATGTCAAAAGATTAAAAATCAACTTTCTTTTTTAAAGCTTGTTTTTTGTTGGGCGTTTTTATTTTGCTTTTAAGTTAAGAGCACAAGGAAGCACATAAAGGTAGTTAACTTTTTTTCTTAGATAGTCTAGTGGCAAAACAGGTTTTTGTTCTCCCACCCTAAAACAATTGCTTTCATTGTAAAATTTTCTGGTAAATTTCATCCAAGAATATAATTTTTATGACCAGAGTGTAAATTTGAAAATTAAAGCTTTTAAACTGTTAAGTGCTGTCTATAATAACATTTGTTATAAGAGAAAAAGAAAGCCTTACCCCACAATTTCAACAATTTCAAAATTATTGGTTGTGTCTTTAGGCATATATTAAAACGGGAGCCATCCTCTGACTATGGGCATTTAAAAATATATTGACATCAGAGTTGTGCTTGGTCATGCCAGAAGTGAATTCTGTCTGATCATAATTTGTTCCATAGCTTCAAAACATAAAGTGCATTTGAACTGGCTCTCTGTAGTTAATTAACTTTAAAGCTCTAGAATAGTCACTGAAGAACAGGAGCCACACAGCTTCCTCGGTGATGTGTTTGTTGTAACAGCCTAGATGTTGTGATGGACTATGTGCTTATATACAGGTTTAAAATAAGAGGGGTGGTGGAGGAATCCCTGCCGCCAAAAACCTTTGTAAGTATAGATCAGGCCTTAGTTAAGGCTTCACTACAGAGTTCAGTTTTAATAGGTGGACATTAAACCTTTATTTTGTAAAAATGTTATTGAAATAGCAAATTCCAGAAAATATAATATAAGCTTTAAGTACTGTTTTAATTTTTCATGATGGTTTGATGGAAATGAATAGATACAGAAAGACGTAAGAGTTTAAAAATCATTTCCCTTGGTGATTCCGCCCTCCCCCCGTTAGAGTTTCTGTTTTCTTTGTACCTATTTTGTAAGAAGTTTTTAAAATACTCCGGGACATGTCCTTTGGCCAGGTTGTTGCTCCTTGTATATTGAGTCATAGAATATGTATAATATATTGGCTGTGTTTCAGCATTCAGCATTCCTTAAGATTTTTTCTTCCGTCTCCCAAAGATACCTAAAAGTAATGTGTATCCCAGCTTCATCAAACTTGCTTTCTAATACAAAACCTTAACAGTGACTTCAGCAGTGTTAAGGCAGAATAACTTTATAAATGCATGGAATATATAACAGCAGTAAAAGCATATGAGGATACTGTTAAGGTTTTATATTAGAAGCAGTATATATATTGCTTTTGGGTATCTGTTGGACATAGAAAGGAAAGCTTCAAGGAACATTGGTGTGCATTATCAAAAGCATTGGAGGCATTATGAAGATGAAAAGGACTGCCACCTTAACTTTTTATTTCCATTCTTTTTGGGTTTTGAATGGAGTGAGTGTGTCCTGTTGCATCCTTAATGGTCACTAAATACAGTTTTCGTTGGCTGATTATTATATTGGAGGACAGTTTTTAAAATACAGTGTGCTACTGAAAGGAGCTACTGCAGTGTGCTACTGCTTCTCTCGCGGGCTCTAGACTTCCAATCTTTGCCTGCTGATTGTCTTCTTTTTATACTGTCAAACCTCCATTGAGCATGCTCATTGTCAAACATTGCCTTACCCCTGTTTATTGAGCATGCTCACTACTAAATATTGCTTCATTCTTAGCTAGTGGAAAAAGCAGCCCTAAACCTACACAGGCTGGAGCTGTTTGACCAATCTCTGCCCTTATATTACACATGCTCATTGCCAAGCATGATCTCTCTTGTCGTGTTTTACCTCAGAGTCATGGATTATCTCATCTGACTTTAGTCCCCATGCTCCAGATCTGTCCTACTTTATGGTCATGCCTCATTTAGTAACCTACCATCTACTGGACGTGTTTAGCCCAGAAATACTTTGTGGCTGTACTTAATTCTGCTTACAGCTCCAATCATGTTACCTAAAGCATCCAATGGTATATGATCTACAGCTTTTCTGTGCTGAAGTGACTCCTGCTTATTCAAGAAAGAAGGTAGGGATACAAAATGAAGATAAGGAATATGAAATGGAGTCTTGAGAATTTCTCCATTGATGGAGGAAGTATTATAGACATGCAAATGCAGTTAATAGTGTGACAAGTTCAGTGTTTCAAATAGTATGGAGAACAGTTGTGTGCCTTGTATAATTTCTCTTCTAATTGCTATAACAAGTTACAGGTTGGCATGTACTTAGCAAGACACAGGGCTGATAAAAGTATAAGTGGATATATTTTAACTTGTATGAAATCTCAGTTTACTTTAATTAGACAAAGATATAATATATAGTAAGGGAAATATTTAATACATTTACTTTTGATATAGTGGAATCTGGTTTCATTTGAAATTAGTTTATGAAATCTTATTAGAAACTTTCTATGTATTTAAATTAACTGAGCAGTTTCAGTAGACACAAACTATTCTTTCTTGGTTGCTATTACAAATAGAACAGAGGGACAAATCCAGATCTCAGATTTGGAGGCAGAACTCCCCTTTCATTCCACCCGTCATACTAGGAATCTAGGGTTGTTTGGCCCATTGACTCTATCTTTCTGTTACTTCTGTACCAATGCAAAGAAACTGCTGTGGAACACCAGTGTTTCAAAGATATGCACCTAGCATATGAGCAGCATCTGACTTGTATTTTTCCCTAGGTATATCATTCAGCTGTTAAACTTCTAAACTGATGCATTAAAAGTAGAAATGAATGTGCAATTTAAACTATAAATGGTTTCTATGCCACAGTAACCACAGAACATCATAGCATGCTGGCTCTTTGTCCCACCCAGGGCAAAGGGAAGGGCAAACATTCCTAACCCCTTTTGCTCCAGAACTGGGGATGTGCTTCATAAAGTAAAGTTTAAATAACTCAGCTAGAACACTGAAGGATAGAGCAGGGCCTGGGACAAGCTACTGTTTTGTTTAAAACCATGGATTCTAAACATGCACTTTTATTGAACGCCCCCATTCTGGGTAAGGCAGATACTATACTGATAGTTTTTCCATCTTTTCTCTGACCCCTCATAGATTTCATATATAACACTAGATCATCTGGCCTTCTGTATAATACAGTCCTTTAAATTTTACTAGACCTGTTCTGAGCCCAGTAACTTGTTTGACTAAAGCACATTTGTTCCCTTCTTGTACTCTGCCAAGCAATACCCCTAGCTACACTGGTGTAAAGTGTGTTTTTTCTAGACAAAGCTATAATTAGCCTCCACAAGTATGGCAGAGTAAGCTGCGTATAATACTAATAAAGCTACATCATCTTTGTAGACCAAGAAATTTTATATAATCTAAAGAATGTGATTTCCTGGATCTCCGAAGTACCACAGTAATGCTTTCAAATGCCTGTGAACAGAAGAGTGATGTCCAGTGGGTGGCATCAGATTCTGCTATTCTCAGTTGGAGAGGACCACATGAGTAGTTCAGGGGTTTCTTTACATTTTTCATTGGGGCTTCAATTGCTGGTGGCAGAACTGGATTTACCAAAGAGGCAAAACATATGGGGTGTGTCTACACTTAGAAATTAAGTCGACTTAAGCTTGCTTAAGTCAACTTAATTTAATCTGCATCCACACTACATTTTCCTTAAGTTGACTTAAGCAGCTGCTTAAGTTGACTTAAGGAAAATTAAAGTCAACTTTACTAAACCTCGTTTTAAGTCAACTTTGCTGGCTAAGTCGACTTTAGAAAGTCACCTTAGCCAGTGTGGATGTGGAGTAGCCCTAAGTCGACTTCAAGTCGACTTAGAGGGCTTTAGGGCTTCCCCACTGCCCTCCCTGCCAGGGTGGCTGGCACAGCCACAGCCTGGCGTGCCCCCCCACAGGGCAGGGTAGAGCCCTGCCCACCCTGCTCCTATGCCCTGCCAGGGTCCCTGTCCCCCTTTGCCCCATTTTACCAAGATACAATGGGGCAAAGGCTGAGCCCCCAGGCACTTGGCAAGGGATGGACGCTCTAGGTCCGCTCATCCAGTGTGGATGCTCTAGGTCGATTTGGCAGGGTCCCCTCTAAGTCGACTTAATTTTTGACATGCTAAGTCGATTTAAATTAACAAGTGTAGACATAGCCATGGTCACCTTATGCTGCAAAACCTTTATTAATTGCTGCTATGGTGAATGTGGATTGATTGTGTGGACGTCTGATGGTTTGCCTAGGAGCAGCAGAAACCATAGAGCTACCTCCAGCTGGTGATAGAATGCTGCCTTTAGTCTTCCATTGAATACTTTTGGTGCAGCAGTGTCTCCACCATTGAGGACTTAACACTTTAAAATACGATCTTCTTTCTTCAAGGAGTGGATGAAAATGTTCCTGAAAGTTTTCTAGACCTAGAGCATGAGAGGTTGCCATGATGATGGATGTTAGTCAGCAAGCACAATTCAGAAGAAAAAGAATTGATTAGAAAAGATTCAGTTTTAAGGGGTTTTTTCTAAGGGTTTGTATTAAACAAGTAAAACATAAATAATATATAAATTCACATCTCTCTCTTTCTCAGAGCTGTTAACACCTTCTAGGTCATATCATTTTTCCACTATAACCTACAGCTTCAAACAAGCTGAAAGTTGCAGATAGTGCAGAATGCAATAGTCTATACTTTTTAAGAATAGTGGAATGAAGAGACTCACGCTCCTTATATTGTCTACCGAGTATAGATTTTAAAATATTAGTTTTGATCTGCAATGTCCTAAATACCCCTAAAGACTCTAGCGAAGCTTTTGATATGGTGTCCCACAGTATTCTTATCAGCAAATTAAAAAGGTATGGGTTGAATGAATGAACTATAAGATGGGTTGAAAGCTGGCTAGATCATTGGGCTCAAAGGGGAGTGATCATCGGCTCAATGTCTAGATGGCAGCTGGTAACAAGTAGCATGTTGCAGGAGCAGTGCTGGAGCCAGATTTGTTCAATATTCATTAATGATCTGGAGAATGGGGTGGATTGTACCCTCCGCAAGTTTTCAGGTGACACTAAGCTGAAGGGAGTGGTAGATATGCTGGAGGACAGGGATAGGATACAGAGTGACCTAGACAAATTGGAGGATTGGGCCAAAAGTAATCTGATAAGATTTAACAAGGACAAGTGCAGAGTCCTCCACGTAGGATGGAAGAATCCCATGCACTGCTAAAGCCTGGGGACCAACTGGCTAGGCAGCAGTTCTGCGAAAAAGAGCCAACGGGTTACAGTGGACAAGAAACTGGATATGAGTCAAGTGTGTCCTTATTGCCAAGAAGGCTAACAGGATATTGGGCTGCATTATAGCAGCATTGCCAGCAGATCACAGGAAGTGATTATTCACTTTTATTCAGTACTAGTGAGGCCACATTTGGAGTTTTGTGTCCAGTTTTGGACACCCTCCCTCCCCCCACTACAGAAAGTATGTGGACAAATTGGAGAGAGTCCAGCAGAGGGCAACAAAAATAATTAGGTGACTGGAGCACATGACTTATGAGGAGAGACTGAAGGAACTAGGCTTATTTAGTCTGCATAAGAGAAGAATGAGGGGAGATTTGATAGCAGTCTAGCTGAAAGGGTATTCCAGGGAGGATGGAGCTATGCTTTTCTCAGTGGTAGTAGATGGTAGAACAATGAGCTATGGTCTCAAGTTTCAGGGGGGTGGGGCAGGATCTAGATTGGATATTAGGAAAACGTTTTTCAGAAGGAGTTTGGTGAGGCACTGAAATGGGTTACCTAGGAAGGTGATGGAATCCTCATCCTTAGAGGTTTTTAAGGTGTGACTTGACAAAGTCCTGGCTGGGATGACTTAGGTGGGGTTGGTCGTGTTCTGAACAGGGATTTGGACTAGATGAGCTCCTGAGGTCCCTTACAACCTTAATCTTGTATGACTCTATGAAATAGCCTGTATCTTGTCTGACTTAGTGTCCCTCTCCCTGTGAGATACTTGAGGCATCTGTGATCATCCAAGACTGCTTGATATAATAGACCCCAATTTAAATAAGCGAAATCTGGCAAACCTGGCAGGATGTGTTTTAAAAAGAAAAATGTGCCAAAAAAAAGCAAATATTTTGGGTCAAATCTTTTGAAGTTCAGCATCCCAAATCATTGTAACAATCAATAGCCTTTTCAAAATGTCTTCATTATGAATAATTGCACATTATTTCTCAATTTTTATTTTCAGAGAGTCCATGCTGTCTTTTAAAAAAAAAAAAAAAAATTTACAAGGTGGGGATTCTTTTAGCAAGATTACGGTGCCCACATGTTTCTTTAATGGGTGCTAGTGATTGTCTACCTGTCCTCTCGTTGATTCAGCAGCAGGCTCAGAGGTCGCTGTTTACTTGCTCATATTACTGATAAATTCATATGACTAACGTACATTTTCTTTCTCAGCACTAGGGGTTAACAGTTTTGGGTCACCCTCTTGCAGCAGGGAAGAGTAAGTATTGATGAAACATCCCGGTGCGGCAATGTATACTTCTTCACTGTGGTTTGCTCACTGATGAATGAGTTGCTTGTGTGATGCTTTATTTCTGGGTAGATACTGACTGGAATGCTTAAAACACAGCCAAGTCTATAAATCTCCTTTGCTCTTTAGAAAAGAAATGTCAAGTGTGGTGCATTGCTTTTCCATCACATTCCCATTATAGGCTAATCACATTTTTCATTAAAATAAACTTACCTGTCTAGCCTATGAATGACAACGCATGACTTGGATGCTGAAGTTACTTCAAGCATCACTGCTCTCTACAAGCCTGCTCTAACTACAGCTAGATCATTACACTGCTTAACCGTTTCAGTGCCTTAGTGTGCTGTCAATGTTCAACAGAGCTATATGTGGGATGACATTTCCCTTTTCTATTTAGATCTATTTCACTGCACTACAGAAGAGTAGTGTGTTTGCTGTGTGTCTCTTTCAAGCAAAGGGGTCATGAGACAAACAGGAAGAAGTAACTTGTTAGAGTAAGTAAAAATAGTCCAGAATGTCCTCCAGTTGACTTCATCCTCTCAAGGGAAATACTACAGAGTTCTGAAGCATAAATGTCTCTTTAGAACAACCTTTTCTATCTGCCCTTAATGCCTGTAAGCATCTTAGTTCGTGTCCTGTCAAAATGGAAAGTGTAATTGCAGATAATGCAAAGGGTTTTTTAGAATCCAGTGACATATGTCTGACCATAAATCCTTGAAGGCAGCTAGAATGATTAGTTCTATTTTGAAATGGTTCTAGGAGACCCTGAGGTCCAAATTTCATTCTGTTATCCTGGTGCAACCACACTGTTCCTCTTCGAGTGGTGTCCCCTCTAGGCTGCTCTTCCTGCCCCCAGTGGTGGAGGTTGATTACTGTGGGCAGCTGGACTTGTAGCAGTGCTGACCAGACTCTGCCATGTCCCCTTTTCCAGAGGACTTTGTGGCTGAAGAGCAGACACCTGGCAACCCCCTGCCAGGAATAACCAGGCTAGTGAAAACCAGGGTGAGACCTTGTACTTGAGGGCTGGCTACTGGTGTCAGGGAGTTGAGCATTAAGGCACCTCAAGTTTACAGGGCAGGTAGTGACAGCACTCTTAACTATTTGGGGTGATCCCCATAACATCACACCCACCTTAGAATAATTTCATTTGGCCCACATTTCCCTAGTCTGAATATGTTCTCGAGGAACATCAGTTACCATTAAGGTAAGCAACCTTCCTTTTCTTCTGTGTAACCGAACTATCTCTTTACTGACAATTGCGGGCTAAAATACTAGCAAGAATTATTCTCAACCAACTACTCTATATCATGGACACCTCAATTCTCCCTATGTTGGTTTTTACATAGGGATAGTACTATTCGTTTCTGCTCAACTAAGACTTGATCTAGCACCACTGCCATCGGGAGTTTTGCTACTGGATTTAATGAGAGCTGGCTAGGACCTCAATTGTAGAAGTCCAGGGAGCAAATAAAAACATTTTCAGTGACTCAGGTTAGGTTAAAGCTGTCCTTGTCTAAGAAGGTGAGACCAGTTTAAACACATAGATGCCCTTAGAAGTTGGTCAGTAATGTTATTATAGCCTAAAAGGCCTAGTCCTGGAGATGTGCTGTACAAACACGAACAAAAAGACAGTCAATCACTTCCCCAAAGAGCTTGCAATCTAAGTATAAGTACCAATAGCTGGATACAGACAGATAGATGGGGAGCACAAGGAAACAATGAGACAATATTGGGCTGCCCAATGGGCAATGGTCTTAGCACTGCAGCTGGAGAGCTGATTTTCAGGTAACCTCTCTCCAGCTTGGTTTAAGGGATCACAGCAATTAGTTTTCCTGACCACCATCTCACCCCCAGAAAACATAGCCTTCGAGATCACCTTCCCTGCCCCTTCTTCTGACCACATTCCCAAGCTCCTCCTTGTAATACTTCTAGTGGTTTCTCCTTCTATAGTGCTTTAAGTTTCTTATCCTTCCCTCTGAATCTGAAAAATTGTGTCTATTCTCACTCATCGGTATTATCATCTGACAACTTCATATTAGATCCTTCTATTCCAGGCATCCTGGTATCTGTCCTTGGTATTATATTGCAAATAGTATTAAACAGCTGTGCAACATCAACTCATTATTTAGGCTTTTCTTTGTGATGGTGGTGGGTGAAACAATTCTTTATCTTTCTCTGGCAGCAAAGATTAGATTCTGCTTAGAAGAACTTTTATCTTGTTCATGTGCACCAGAGAAAATGTTGGAATCTCATTACAGAACTAGTGGTTGAAAATGGCTGTGATCTTGTAACCTGCTCAGAGCAAGACCAGCAATTTGTAAAGTTTGACTTGCTTGACAATTAGCATTTCAGAAAGTAAGGTTATGTGAAAATAATACCATGTCAACAGTAAGTGGAAACATCAGGATTAATAGTACAGAGCTAAATGTAGCAAAGTGCATGTTAAGTGTTTTCAGAAAGCCTACACACAGATTTGCAAGTTAAATTTATTTCATGTTGCAAACTTTTTATCATTCACTTTCATCTTTCCACCCTAACTGTTTATCTTCAATAAGTGTTATGTACTGGTTAAAATTGGCTCAAGAGTATAAAGGACTCTGTGTCATATACTGAATTCTTGTTGGTCTAGCTGTAGACAATTATTTCTGTGGGTTGCTTTGACCTTTGCAATCTACAAACTACATATATAAACAAGACCAAGATGAATATGAAATTTCACTGGCTGATAAGAGAATTATGAGCCATGACAATAATACTCAAAAATCATTATCCTGAACATAAGAAGCTCAGAGCAATGCATTGGGCTGATTAGTCACTGCTTGATACTTCTTGGTTGTAACATATAGGAATACATTCCCTATCACTATTTCTGCAACACTTCCATTCTGTATAAGAAGGTTTTGCGCCAGTGGAGGTTACAGGCAGGGCCAAATTAAGGCAGGGGCTTTAGGGGCTGCAGCCCAGGGCCCCGGGCTTAACGGGGTGGGGGGATGGGAGGGCGGCAGCCTTGGTCTGGTCTCACAGTAGTGGCAGGACCTCCAGCCTGAGCACTGCGAACCACCAGCAGTCAGGGGTTGCGGGGAGAGGAGCTCAGCACCATGAGCTGAGCAGTTGTATGTTGCCTCCTGGGTCTGCTGGAAGGCTTCCACTTCTATGTATGCTGGGCAGCCTTCAGCATAAGAGGCAGTATTCAGCTGCTCAACTCGCTGTGCTGAGCTGTGATTCTGCTCCTCTCCGTGCTGGGTGTGGGGGGTACATACCGAGGCCAAGGTGGGGAGGGGAGGTGGGGTGGCCTGGCTGTGAAGGAGCCGCTCCCTGTTGCAGCCTGGGTGTCCTCCAGCCCTTCACCCCCACAGGGCTTGAGTCAGAATTTTTTCTGCTAGTGATTTGGTCCTCTGCAGCAGAAAACAAATGTGAAATGAGAAGTAAAATTCTAAAGAACAAAATTAATGGTTTTCCTGGTGTGAGTTGTTATAAACATGTTGTCCTACTTGAGAAATTGTGGAGAAAGCTACAGTTCCCTATTACCTCACATGGAAAACTAAGCCTGGAACCTGCAGCATCGTGTGTTACTTGAATGAAAATTACTTTGAACTAGTTTTTATATGATGGCTATGTCTACACTTACTAAAGTTAGTTCAAATTAGTTAATTCAAACTATCTAATTTGAACTAATTTTAGTTAGTTCAAATTGACTTAATTCAAACTAGCAAAATTTAGTTCGAACTAAGCAAGTGCCATTCATGGCACTTGCTTAGTTTGATTTAGCAAATTGCATTGAGTTCAATGGGCCGGTTAGTTCGAACTAAGCAATTAGTTCGAACTAACATGGCCACATAGGTTAATTCGAACTAACTAGTTCGAATTAACCCTTAGTTTGAATAGCATATTTGAATGTATTAGTTCGAATTAAGGAAGCCCTTAATTCGAACTAATGAAAGCCTAGTGTAGCCATGGCTTAAATTAGTTCGAATTAAGCTTCCTTAATTCAAACTAACTTGCAAGTGTAGACATAGCCAATGGGATTAAGTATGAACATAGTCCTGGAAGAGATCCCATGGGTCGCTAAGGCGAGTCCTCTTCTACCACGGGCACCCACACCATATACCTCTATTCATAAATTTATAAATTCATAAAGTTTTATATATATATATATATATAAGTGTTTGCTGCATTGGGCAAGCAGGAGCAGGAGAGATAAAAGGCCTGATCCAATGCCTATTGGAAAGACTTCATTGAATTCTGGGGCTTTGAATCAGGGCCATTGTGACTTGGTGGACAGGGATTACTGGAAGCGAAAGGAAGAGAGAGCAAAGAAGTATGTTGTAATCTACCCCAGGACATGGATAAACTAAAGAAGGAACAGAATAAACTGGGCAAAACAATGGGAGTCATGATATTAGAAAGGTTCCAAAGGGGTAGCCATGTTAGTCTAGTTCAGCAAAACAAACGAGGAGTCCTGTGGCACTTCTAGTTCAGCAAAACAAACGAGGAGTCCTGTGGCACTTCTAACAAATCACATGAGATTTCATGATGAAGTGGGATTTTCTTCCACAAAAGCTCATGCAATAAATAAATTTGTTAGTCTTGAAAAGTGCCACAGGACTCCTTGTTTGTTTTGCTGATATTAGAAAGAAGCAGACAACTGGCTAAGCACATGTCCTCTTTATCTGAACACTCCAGAACATTTTCTTTTCAAGTCTGTTACTCAGGAAGCTCTGACAAGTAGGGCATCTTCTGAGCTTATTTATGTGCAATATTTTCCTGTTATTGGATACCAGGATCCTTCTAATGAAGAAAAACAATGCTGGAAGAGCTTCCACAGTTAAAACCTGCATTGCTTTTTAGCAGCTCTGTCAAGACAAGATTTACATTTCAGTGGTGTCTCTGAAGCCTTCCACATACCATCCAAGGCAAAGGTAGCTAGGAACAGATTCTTCATCAGAGCACTGAACTTATGTTAACATGATCTGGAAAGGAAAAGGTTATAAATGGAACCAGATTGTATAACATTTCAATCTACCCCCCACAATACATGTTTTACTTTCTAATCCCTACTGCTGAAGTAGGATGCACTCTCAATACTCTGCTGCTACTTTCCTTCCAGGCCCTAGCCATCCTTCTTATTATCAGTTGCCTACTTTTGTTCCCCTCCCCAATCCTTGCCCTTCTCCGTCTTCCCTACCTGGTTCCAGGCACTCTGGGTTAGAAATGGGACTGCTCTGTAATATTTTGAGTATTATATGCTTGTCTGATTTGTTATAAGGATTTTTATATATGAATGAATTAGTTCAAGAAGAGGCTGACTGCACATAAGCAGAAAAAAGACCAATAGCTTCTGATACACACCTATTTACCAACCAACAGGATGTTAGATATGATGTTCTGCCTCCTGCTGAGCTCATTGGACCACTTTGTCAAGGAAGAGGACCAACCCTAGGAACTGAGAAGGACTTTTCTCTAGGTGAAAAGTAGCTTTGTAGGAAAGGGAGGCAGTTGTGGCCATGAAGCTGTTCTCACACAGTGAGTATCTCAGTGGAAGGTCTAAAGATTTGCAGAATCACAGAAATGTAGGATTGGAATAGGTCACCTACTTCAATCCCCTGCACTGAACAGAGCCCACAAACCTTCCTAGACAATTTATTCCAGTGCTTAAATACCCGGATAGTTCAGCAGTTTCCCTACCATCTAAGCTAAATTGCCCTTGCTGCAATTTAAACCCATTACTTCTTGTCCTGTCCTTAGTGAATAAGAAAAACAGATTATCACCCTATTCTTCATATTAATCTTCTACCTACTTGAAGACAGTTATCGCGTCTCCTAAGGAAGCTACACCTTCCTAGGCTCCCATCAAAGAGCTTAAGTAAGATAGACTTGTGCAATCCTTTTGTTGTTCTAATATTCTTTTTCTTTTATGCTTTGTTCCTACTGTTAAGATTAAACAATACTTTGGTTTTAAAAGGGCTGTATGATCCCTGCTGAAAGAAAAGACTACAGGTGCCAAAAGCAGTTGGACCTGCTAGAGTAAGCATCAATACACAGTTTACTGTATCCAAGCTCTCAGTTAGGAGTGATTCCACCCCAGGAGAAGTAAGGCACAAGGCCTGGCACTTAGACCATAAGGGAGTCAAAGGTGCAGCTAGTTCTCCAGTTCACCTCACCCTCAAGTGCTCTTTCTCCCTATCCATATCCATTTACTAGGGCTTCCATGTTAGGTCCCCTTCCTTTTCACCTTTATCCACTGCTGCATCCTTCCCACTCACCATTCCTCTTCTCTCCTCCCCCCACTCTCTACAATTTCCTTCCCACTTTGTCCCAACCTGCAACTGCACCTCTTCTGTGCCCTACTGTCCCCATTGCTGCTTCATGTCTTTTCTCCCAAATGCCATCCCTTCCGCTACTGCTTCTTAACTTGTCCTTTTGTCTCCCTGTTGTGCTTCCTCCTCTTTGGCTCCCTTTCTACTGGCCAGAGCTGCCAGTCATGAAGGGAGAGTTCAGTGACATCTGTTAAAGAGGAGGTGCCCTATGCTCTCTGTCTGTAGAAGGAGAATCTCTCTTCTTCCTATGTGGTAGGGAATTGGAGGTTCCTGCAGCCAAAGCTTGGACTGTAGTTGCTGGGGAAGAGATGCTGAAACTCTCTCATCATGGTCTGGGGAAACAGTATTGAGGCTGAATTTGGTGAGTGATTGGTTATTAGGAACACCTGCTGCTTTTAATTAGGGGTTTAGCTAAAGGAAGTTGTATCTTCTTACCCTTTTACTTAACCTTGGCTGAATGAAGTCAAATTATGTATGTTGCTGTTGGACTATAACTATGGGAAGGCCTGTTGTAGCCAAGTTTCAGCCTTATGGAAGGAGTAGATTCTAGCAATGCATACAGCTCATGAGTGTGTGTTGCCTTAGGGGTAGTTCAGGCCCACCTTCTCTCCAATGGGCTGGACTGCCCTGTAGGTTTACATCTCCCATAATTCAATGTGGCTCTTCCTTTGGCCAAGCTACTAGCAGGGTCCAAAACTACAACTCCTATGAGGAGGTGTATCACTAGGGGGAAATGCAGTTTAACGGTATGCTGACTCAAAATGAAGAGTTTCAGGTCAGTTCAATCAACTGAAATGAAACGTTTTGATTTTTGGGACTTTCAGTGATTTGTTTTGATAAAAAATGCCAAACAAACTTGAGAATTGCATGAAAATTTTTAAAATATCAACTTGTCATCACAGTTTGTGATGAAAAATGTTGATATGTTGGAGTTTCCTGCAGGATGGAAAGTTTGTACTTCACTCAGCTCCATTGCTGACCCACTTTCCCTGTGTACCTTAGAACAAGCTGAAGGCTACTTTAAATTATACCAGCTACCAAAGGATCATTACAGAACCCATGGGGTATGTCTACACTAGAAAAAGTTAGGTCGACTTTGTTAAGTCGACTTTAAGTCGACCTTATTAAGTTGACTTAACAAAGTGGTTACCCTGAACCTGGACTTAGTAAGTTGACCTAACTGCTCTTAAGTTAACTTAATAAGGTTGACTTAAGGGTTAATCCATGTCCACACTGTGCTTAAGTCAACCTATGGAGTCGACTTAAGGGTTAGGTCGACCTAACCGGTGGTTCTTACTAAGTCGACTTAAGCTTTCATTAAGTCGACTTAAGGAATCTCTTAAATTGACTTAATGAAAGCCCAGTGTGGATGGGGAGTAATTTAGGTTGATTTAAGGCTACTTAAGTCTACCTAAATTGCCAGTGTAGACATGCCCAAGGATTCTCTAAACATCTTTTCTTTCTCATGGCGACACCACTGTGCCAACAGTTGGGGAAGCAGTGTAGGTCACTGGAGGATTTTTTTTTTTTTAATGCTGGTGTGATCCTCCAGTAGCTGATTAGTTTTTGGTCCAGAGTCTGCAAACAATGTGGTGGAAAGTGGCTACACATCAGGATCTGGACCAGAATATTTACTCTTTTATGTATGTTAATAATTCCCACCAGAAAGATGTTTACACTTGACCCCTCTGCTTTATTATTTTAATGATGGAGCACTGGGTAGTTCCTGACCAGGCAAAAAGTGCACCTCTCTGGACACTCTTGTATGGAGTTAGTAATCGATTAGTGAAGAATGAGCCCAAAAGTTGAACATCACTCTGGCCTTTGTTCTGCTATCTGATAACTAGTAAAGCAGGTGATTTTACAAATTTACCCACCACAAAATTGTAAGGGAACTGGTTTTCAAAGGGAACAAGCTTCCAGTATGTCCGCAGTGGGTAAAGGATGGGAGAAGGAAGGCTCCTGGAAACTTAAAGTGGTGGCCAAAAATAATGAACTTTATTAGGCTCCCTTTTTGGGGACGCAAAGGGCTAACAGTTGTGCTGCTGGCTGAACTAACTTAGAAGTCAGCTTCACAGATAACAAGATAGCCCCAGGTGATTACCCACAGTTTAACATACAGTGAGTTACACAGGAATAAAGCTTTCAGAATAAAAAGGCAGAGTCCTATACATAAAACAATGTGTAACAATAATCCCCAAACCTACACCAATTGTAATAATAATCCCCAAACCTACACCAATTGTAATATCTTGGGTTAAAACTGAGGTAGAAGAGTTATTCACATTCAACTATATACATTTAAAGGGAAAGAAACAATCATGAGAAGTAAACATGGGGGATGACTCGGGTTCAGTTTACATACGTACCACAACTATCAGGCAGGTGATTAACAACAGCATAACGTCTTAAGGCGGAGGTTGAAATCGACTCGGGCCGGCACTCTCGGGGGAACTCCTACTGCAGGGTGATCAGGCCTAGCAGTTAACTCGAGGAGACTCTCCGTGCTCCATGCGGCATGGAAGCTTTTATGGCCCAGCCCACGGCTTCCTGCCGAGGGCTGTGGTTGGCCAGATTTCGCTGCAGCAGGAATTTTGGGGCGAGGGGCTGCCCGGTTCCTCCTGTCCTTATTTGTGCAAAGGAATTTTCACCAGCTCTCTAGGTTCCGGGTCAGAGCCTTCTACACCCCTGGGGGTGGGGGCCAGAGCAGCCATGATCGACTTGCCCTCCAGCACATGGGCGAGGGGGATGACCCACCCCTTTGGGAGCTGGCTGAGAGCGAATCAGGGTCCAAATAAAGCATGTTGATGGTCACAAGCCTAGCAGCCAGGAGTTCTCTACGTGCCATAAAGCATGTTGATAGTCACCAGCCTAGCAGCCATGAGTTCTTTACCTGACCTGGGGGGCAGTATCTGGTATGTGACCTGGGAAGAGTATCTGATAAACAGTTTCTCTACATGACCTGAGGAGAAACAGTTTCTATGTCTGTATATCACAAGGGAGGTGGCGGCCAGTTTATGGGGTGCTCATAACAGCACCTTAATACAGTACTAGATTAAAAGTATATTTGATGACTAAGAAAAATTTACTGTTCTGATGACAATAGTGTCTAAAGTCAATTCTGCTCATTCTCCCATTAACAGTTTCCACTGAAGTCATTCCACGTTCTTCATGCAGAGAACGTACAAAATCAGGTCTTTATTAGCAATGAACTGGCAAACAAAGTAGCAACAAAGTCTTCCATAAGTGTTCAAACAAATGTGACTGTCACACTGGAAATTTAATTAATTTACTAATTTTAAGCCAAAAATAATACACCAAATATGGCAGAAACAATTTTATGTTTATTTTATTTTAAAATTATACTGTGCTCAACCTTATAGTATCTAAGCACCTATCTTTCACTGTAGTGTCTTAATTCCCTGAAACATGAAGGGAAAAAAGAACCCAATACAAATATTAGGAGTCCTCACTTATTGCTCCTGATTCCAGGTAAGTACTGTTAAGTTTTCTTAATGATAAGTTACTGTTAACTCTTAAGTTACTGCAGCTATGGACCATTTCTGACCATTGGGTGGTGGGGTTATTTTTTTTTTTTTCCTCTTGCAACATGCCAATCTTTTTAGTTCTGTTTGGGAATTTGGTGTATGAGCTGATGGCAAGATATAATCCCTAACAGAAAAGCTTCCCTTATGTTACCTAAGAGAAACATTCTTAAAAGTAATGCTATATCTTAAAGAGAGTGTTTCATTTTTTCCCTGCTAACTAAATTGGCCAACTCTTCATCCGGTGGGTCTCAAAACAGTAGCTAGTTCCTCTAGGCATTACCATAATATCGTTTCTCAAACCATATATCACACCTTCTAGCAGCATTTGTATGGATGGCAGGTATAGGGTTGATGCCATATTTACACTTACTGTCTCAAATCTTTTTCTGCCCGTGTGTCACTTCTCAAATAATTTTTGTCCCAGAATAGGACACTTTGCTGTTTGCACATTTCCTTAAATCTAAAGGATTCCAAATTCATCTTACTTACTTAAAGTTGTAATTAAAAAAAGAAGAGACTTTATCCTCAGCCAAAGAATATGTTTTAATTATATTCTCCCTCCCTTGCGTGCATTTCCAAAAAGAAATATGGGCCGTCAAATGAAATCAGATTTATTGGCGAATCATTAACTTTTCATAGACTTGATGATGTACCCTTTACACTTTAAAAATAGACTGTATACTAAAAATACACAGCACTCCAATAACCATTCTGCCTCGCATGCTTTTGCATCACCAACTAACATTCCATGTGCACCTTTCCTAACCTGCCATTTACAGTATGCATCAAATGGAAACAAAGGCCATAGAACATCATTCTTCCTAATATCTCGTGTAACTATTTTGTGCCCATTTAAAATAAGGATGGGAAGGGGAAATCTTATCAACACTTTAAAACTCAAACATAGATAATAACTGCTTTTACTACCCAACATATTGCAGAGTTTGAGGGGCAGTTCATCTCAAGTTAATTTGCCACTGCAATTTAATCAAAGCTAACACCAGTCTTGCCTCTAAAATACTTTCTAATGCTTTTCCATTTCACATCAGGCAGCATAGCATGGGCTGTTTGCTTTTCAAGGACGTGGCATGACTTCTAAGTTAGAAGTGTATGTTTGGAGCCTGATTCCCTACCTGCTGTAGCTGATATTTTGTTACTGAGTTCAGTGGGTGTCCTCAGCGTAATATGAGTTGCAGGAGAATACTTCTGAGTTTACTGGCGAAAAGTGGTTTGGCAGGGCAGCTTCCTACTTCAGAGAAAATCAGTGACATTTCACCAAGAGTTCAATCTTAAAAGTCCATACATCAGGGGTGAAGTAAGTTAATGACAAAACTGCATTTCTTTCAGTTACAGACAGAATTTCACCCTATGGGTTTTAGACTCAAGGGCTATGTCTACACTTACTAAAGTTAGTTCGAATTAGTTAATTCGAACTAACTAATTCAAACTAATTTTAGTTAGTTCAAATTAACTTAATTCGAACTAGAAAAATTTAGTTTGAACTAAGCAAGTGCCAGTTCGAATTAGCGAATTGCATTGAGTTCAATGGGCCGGTTAGTTCGAACTAAGCAATTAGTTCGAACTAACATGGCCACATTGGTTAATTCGAACTAGCTAGTTCGAATTAACCCTTAGTTCGAATAGCATATTCAAATTTATTTATTCGAATTAAGGAAGCCGTTAATTCGAACTAATTAAGCCTAGTGTAGCCATGGCTTTAGTTAGTTCGAGTTAAGCTTCCTTAATTCAAACTAACTTGCCAGTGTAGACATAGCCATAGACTCTAAGGTCAGAAACAAGACCAATATGACCATCTCATCTGACCTCCTGCACAATGCAGGCCCCAAAACCTCACCTACCCACTCTTGTAATAAACCTCTAACCTGTGACTGAGTTATTAAAATCCTCAAAGCATGATTTAAAAATGTTAAAGTACAGAGAATTCACTTGACATAAGAGTTGAGCTGAGCAAAATATGCAGGGTTTGGCCCCAGATAAATCTTGGACTGTTTCACCTGTCTAAAAGGCTGATGAAAAGATAAATTAGAAGTTTTTAATGCTTTATGAACAAGATTTTTGAACAGCTTTGAAAGCAAGAATTGTGCATCAAAGAATGAGTCCCATTACGTGAAACCCTATGAAATGTGTCAAACTGAAGAAATGAGAAATATCTTTTACCACTGTGTTTAAAAAAACTGTCCTTTGTGTCCCTTTTTAAAAATATGGAATAAAACACTCGGAGTGGCTAGTAATGTGTTTTCCCTTTCATTTCATCAAATAAACCAAAGACCTCTAGTGAACAGTTGTCTTGGTGCTTCCCTTTTATAACACACTTTCATATCTTGATTTATTCATTCAGTATAAAAAATTCAACAATTAACAGACTTAGGTGCTCTGAGAGAGCTAGTTTAGTACTACCTTGCAGCTTGCACAAAATGGTTCAGCTGAACCAAGGAAAAAGTCATCTAGCCTTTCAAAATGCAGCACAGCCAATCATGTTCTTCAGGTAAAGAATTTATAAGACTTAATGGTTTCTGAGATAAGAAGCAGAGATTTGAATCTGGATAAATCAATAATACTTAGCTTGTTTCTAAACATCTGTTATTATCTTAGTCCATTAGTCCAGCCCTGGTAAAAATGTTGCCTTCTCTGACCCTGTGATCAACAGCTTGTCAATAACATCTTTGAACATTCTTTTAAGCCTATATTTATCGTTTTTATCTTGCTAAGTAAGTGATGTGCATCTGACCACAAATGACATAGTTTGACAATAAACAAGCTTATAAGAATGCCAGGAAAATGGTCGAATAATCAAACCAACTGCCTGTGAATCTTAGCATGCTTATCCTGATGTACTTACTTTTATGCCATTGCAACATTGCCATGCTTATTACAGCCTCCCTCCATTCCATGCTCTGGGAACATGAAGTTCAGGAAACATTTTGATTTGCTAGTGTACAGAACCCAAACTCTTCCAGATCTTCTCCATTCTGTTTTTATACTGGAGGAATTAAATCCTATGATAGAATAAAGTAGCACAAATTCTAGTACAATTCTAAGAAAAGTGAATGCACCTAATCAGTGTAGCATGTCAACTTCCTGATCCTAAAGCCGTTAAATCTGATTGTTTTCTATGTGTTATCTAGCAGTAGTTTGGGCATTAAAAGGGCACCTGATGATATGACTTGTCTCTCCAGCATCTCTAACCTCATCTAAATGCACAAGACCTTTCTTGTTCACCTTTGATACTATCTATCCCCACAGACCTCACATGGTTCTTTTAAGTATACACTGGAAACATAACCCTATAGGTCTGGATGTAACATAATCATTGTAGATTGGAACACAAATGAATAATGACTCAATATTGCATGTGCCATCTTATACAACACCCAAAAGCTAAACAACTACACACAATAACTCTCATACCACTTAGAAAGATCTGAAATGAGACAAAGTGATTACATGATTTTGTCCAAAGTCACAAAAGGCCTGCTTCTGTTTTCCATGCACATGCTTGCTTTTCTTGGAAGCCCATTGAATTAAAGGGACCATTAGCATAGCAAAGAATTGGAGATATACTAAGAAAATGTCAGAAATGCCAATGAAACCAAGGAATACCGACTCCCAGTCCCAACTTATAAACACAAAACCATACTCTCTCCACTCTTATGCTATGTCTACACTAGAAAAGTTAAGTCGACTTTGTTAAATCAAGTTAATAAGGTTCACTTTAAGTCAACCTTATTAAGTCGACTTAAAGTCAACCGTATTAAGTCGACTTAACAGAGTCAACTTAAATTTTCTAGTGTAGACGTAGCCCCTTGTCAACCTTATTAAGTTGACTTAACACTTTGTAAGGTCTACTTAGGCACTAATCCCCATCCACACTGTCTTATGTCGACCTAAAACGAGGTGTTATTAAGTCAACTAAACCTTTCCTTAAGTCAACTTAAGGAAAGTCCAGTGTGGACGCGGCTTTGTTTAGGTCACCTTAAGCCTCCTTAAGTTGACCTAAGTTACCAGTGTAGACACACCCATTGTGGGGAGAAAAATATTCCACGTGGAATGCCTAACAATAGCCCTAGAACTGGAGAACTGACCTGTCTTTCTAACTACTACAGGCAGCTGTTGGCTCAAAAATGGATGTTGAAAGCAAATTTTTAATTCAAATATATTTAACTTCAATAATGACCAAAATCTGAAACTCTTAATTTTTAAATAATATAACAAGTACTTACACAAAGACTCAGAATACCTTACTTCTGTGATTAATTCGTGGGGGAAAAAAATCTCAGTATGTAGCTCGAGGGTCAAATTTTGCTGATAGTTGGTATAATGAATAGTACAAGATGTGCAGGTTCAAAACAAGAACTTATATGCCTAAAAAAGCATGTCTGGATAAGATGCTCTTTTGCATACACAAATGCAGGGTTTGCTTGAGTAATGGCTGTGCATTCAAATTCTGATGGTTGTTAAATTGGCTTTCTTTGACAGTTAGCCTTTAAAATAAATCTTCCTGTGCATTTCTTTGCTTTCCCTGGTATCAGAGCTTTTTTTTTTTTTTTTTTTTTTGCAGTTAATTGAAGCTTATAGTCTGGTAGTTACAAAGATCATCCTTAAAATGTTGTTGAATCATTAGTCAAATTGAAATAACAACACTCAAAGATGACAAAATTGTTTTGTTCATTTTATTGCCATGTTAACATCAAAACCTATTTACTTATGATCATGTGCATCTAATGTGTTAGTTACTTAGTGGCTACGTGACCTAGTAGGAAAAGAAGTATCCTGTACAGCTAGATTATCCTGTATTTCTAGATGGCCCATTCAGTTTCATGGATGTTTCATAGGAAGCGCCTACCATACACACACATCTTTCAGTTTCAATAAAGGCATCTAAAAGTAAAATGGAACAACTTTGTCTCACTCTCTTTCAGAGATATGGATACATCCCTTGGCAAGGAATTTGAATACACTCATGTCTACACTAGAAAAGTTAAGTCGACTTTGTTAAATCGACTTAACTTTTCTAATGTAGACATAGAAAGAGACTACACCTGGTGCATGGATGTGCCAAGCATTATTGTTTTATTATAATGTAACAAGCCTTTTAGCCTTTAAGTATTACAAAATGCACTTCATTCACATGCAGGAAGCAAACAAGCTAGGTTCAAATGCTTACCCCCCTTTAGCTATGGGCAGTCTCCTACCCTCCATCCCTGTGTTGCTCCAGCATGGGGAGTCCCTGGGTACCCCACAGGGTCAGAGTCCACAGGTAAGACTGCTCCCAGGCACGGGCTCCCAGCCTTCATATAACTATCCTTCTCCCTAAGTGAGGTTGCATTCCCAGGCTGGCTCTTGCAGAAAACACCATTATCTTATAATAAACATGCACAGCACTCTCAAGGCTAATCATCTCACAACCTATTTTGCAACTGGGGTGGCTCCAGGCAAACTGAGCACCAGTTAGTACCGGTGTAGAGGCAGCCCTCAATCAGCTTGTGCTGGGGTGACTCCAGTCAACCCCAACACTCTCTGACAGTGAAGATCTATTCAAACATTATATGACCAGTACCACTTATGTGGCATTTAACAAACTAATGGAACTCCTGCTTCTAATTTGATCTAATGGTTAAGAGATCCAGAACAAGATGTTGCTTCAAACATGTCAATTGGGTCCATCTACACTGGCAAGTTAGGTTGACTTAAGGAGGCTTAAGTCGACCAAAACAAAGCCGCATCCACACTGGGCTTTCCTTAAGTCGACTTCAGCATTTCCTTAAGTCAACTTAAGGAAAGCTTAAGTCGACTTAATAACACCTAGTTTTAGGTTGACTTAAGCCTTAAGTCAACTCCTTAAGTCAACTTAAAGCCAGTGTGGACGGGGATTAGCACCTAAATCAACCTTATTAAGTCAATTTAAAGCATTAAGTTGACTTAATAAGATCGACAAGGGGCTATGTCTACACTAGAAAAGTTAAGTCGACTTAATAAGGTCGATTTTAAGTCGACTTAAAGTTGACCAGGGCCGGCTTTAGGCATAAGCCAGTGAGGCACTGGCTTGGGGCCGCAAAGGGCAGGGGTGCTGGGAAGCCAGACCTTGTGCTCCCAACCAGGGGTTAAAGTATGCCAGCCAGGAACGCGCCTGGAACACTATTCCGGGGCCCACAAATTTGCTGGGCCAGCATTCTGGGGCACAGAAGACTCCAGGGGAATGCTTGTTCCACCCTGTCCTGCTGTGGCCAGGCTCTGAGAGGAGTGGGAAAGTGGCCAAGGGGGGCCGAGAGGAGTGGGAAAGGGGCCGCAGGGGGGAGCCAGAGGAGCACAGAAAGGGCTGCGGGGGGATGAGAGGAGTGGGGAAGGGACCGTGGGGGGCCGAGAGGAGTGGGGAAGAGGCCACTGGTGGCCAAGAAGAGCGGGGAAAGGATCCCAGGGGAGGGAGGGGTGAGCGTCAGGGGAGGCCGAGAGGAGAGGGGAAGTGGCAGGGAAGGTACCGCCGGGGGGTCAGAGGAGCGGGGAAGGGGTTGTGGGGGGGCAGAGGAGTGGGGGAAAAGGGGCCAGGGGGAGGCAAGAGGGGCAGCGGAAAAGCTGCCCAGGGGAGGCAAGAGGAATGGGGAAAAAGGGGGTGAGGGTTAGCCAAAACCAAATTTGGCGTGGGGTGCCACAACCTCTTGAGCCGGCCCTGAAGTCAACCTATTAAGTTGACTTAACATAGTCGACTTAACTTTTCTAGTGTAGACATAGCCAATGATGGGGTGTATTTGTCCATTGCAATTCTCATCTGGACGCCCACCAACCTACTACATCCTTTGCCATGAAACAGCAAACTGAGAGGAAAAGAACAGCAAAGGTAGGTATTGCAGGTTTGCCTGGAGGGAACTCTCTGGAGTAGCCATTTTGGAAACTACAGAGACCTAGTCCTCTCAGGACTAGAGATGCAAGCAATAGCCAATCAGGGCCCTGCTATCCCATATAAAAGATGCTGCCTGGGCTTAATATTACAGTTACCAGTTGAGAGTGCATTAGTTCTATCTAGTCAAAGCAGCCTAGTTACTAGACAGACTTGATGGCTGGCTGAACTTGCATAGGTGGGATTGCAGAGAGATGAGCTTGGGAGAAGGCTGGAAATAAAAGGGTCCAGTAGCAATATAAGCTGGGAAATAGTAGCTTCTGGCTGCTGTTTGTAGGGTCCCTGTGTTAGAATCTGGGCGAAGTGAGTAAACCTGGATTCCTTTACTGACTTCAGATGAAACCCAAGAAGGAACTAGTGCTTATCTGGGCTTGTGAACAAAGGATTGAATTTAAAGGACCCATAGCATGACTTGAAGACCCTATTAAGGGTGAATAATGTTTATTTTTTGGACTTCCTAGATGGAGTTGGTTTGGGCTTTGTGACTTGGCTGAGGGCCAAGTCATTGAAGACCTATCAGTGTTGACTGGTAATTACAGGGGGTACCAAGGCAAAAAATGGACAGTGGTATTGCACCCAGCTGCTTGGAGGTGCTTGAGGTAAGTGCCCCTTTATAATACCATATAATTTTGTCCTTTAAAATTCTGATAGAGGATTATCTGGAAGTAATTGCTAACCTAGCAGTTCCATGTTTTGGAGGCCAAGAATAAACACTGTTTGGATTAGGAAGAAAGAGGAAAGGTAACTAATCTAAATCTTCTGTGTGTGTTTTAGTACACCCGAAGGCTCTCTACCAAAAGCATAAATCTAGAAATGTGTGCCCTATGTGGTACTGGCAGAATCACTGTGGCTGGAATCAATATGGGGGTGGGGAAAACAAAACTGGAGAGCAGAACGTTAGGATGCTGGCACTAAGGACTTAACCTAGAGCAAGAAAGGATCGTTTTGCTCACAGCATGTCAGTAGTGACTTTTGGCTTCTCTTACTTTCCTGTGGAGCAAGGATCAACTCTTAAACTCAGATTATTTGGCTTCCTGATATCTGCAGATACTTCCTCAAGAACACTGATTAGCACTGTAGAGTAATCAAAAAAAGACGGGGCAGAGGGGGAGGCTGCACTCAGTGCATTCTGGGGCAGAATTGTGGTCCCTTTGTGAACATTCATATAGTGCAGACATGCCACCTTTAATTCTGTACCACACTATCAACCCCTCTTCTTGATTTTTGGGAACTCCTATCTTTCTTTTCTAAATGTATATTTCTCAATGCCCAAGTCAGATGTGTCTAATTAATTGTCTGAAGAGGGTTTAATTCTGTCTTTCTTTTGGGACTATGGGCTGGAGTATAAATTTAGAATTGCATACCACTGAATTCACAGCAGAAGTCTAATGCCAATGAGAAGCCTGAACAAAGATCAAGGGTAGAATCTGGCTTCTGTGTAGCTGCCAAATATTTCTCATTTGCTCTGCACCCTTCGGCATCCTGCACAGTGAAAAGGCGTTCATTTAATAATCCCAGTTAGTTACTTCTCTACTCTCCTTTTTTCCATCCTCCTTTCTATTGCCTTCCCTCTTCATTGCCAATGTTTAGTTTCATCTGTGCTTCCTTCTGCATTTCCTTCTATGCAGCAACTCCCAACACTTGTGGGCTTCACTGACACATGTTGCAGCACTCCAGCCTCTAAAATTGTTACCAATTAAATAGCTAATGTTTACATTAGTGCCCTCATTGGCCTTTGGAATTACTTCTGTAATGAGTTTAAGAAGATCAACCTTAGTTACTTTTTTCATCCTACCCTGTATGTACAGGAAAACAGATATGTTTTAATTCCCTTTGGTTCACATTTGGAACACTATCCGTGCAGGTCTGGAGGCCAGAAACCTTTCTTACATGGGAACTCAGATTCTGTAGGGCTTGAATGTACTGTTGTTAGAGAGCCTATACATCAGATGTGGCAGGTTCGGCAAACACCTGGCCCAAAATAAACAGGCTTTTTGCACCAGCCCTGTAGGAGGCTACATCTCTGGTACTGGCTTCTCTGTGAAGTGCAGTCAGTTTGAATACCATCTGTGTTTTAGATAAGTACAGCAAATGAATCCTTGTTTCAAAATCTGTTGCAGCCCATTATCTTAATAAAGATGTTAGACAAAACTACTCTGTTACTCTGTTACACTGGTGTGGAGCAAAATACTCTCTTGCAACTGGGGTTGGTACTATTTTGCACCATGAAAAAGCAGAACATGAACCTGTATGTTCCCCTGTATGGGGGAATCTAAAACTGCCACCATGATCAATTTGTTTGTATTTTCAAAACTGAATGAGACTTTTAGTCTTCTGCCTCAGGTGGGTGCGTCTACACTTGTAAATTAAGTCGATTTAAGCAGGATTAAGTCAACGTAATTTACTCTGTGTCTACACTTGATTTTCCTTAATTCGACTTAAGCAGTTCCTTAAGTCAAATTAAGGAAAAGTTAGTTTGAATTAGTAAAACCTCATTTTACTTCGAACTAACCCTTAATTCAAACTAGTTAGTTCGAATTAAGTCAATGTGCTTAGTTCGAACTAACCGGCACATTGAGCTTAATGTGACTGACTAATTCGAACTAAGCAAGTGCCATGCACTTGCTTAGTTTGAACAAGCATTCTAGTGGGGCCATGCTAGTTTGAATTAAATTAATTCGAATTAACTAAAATTAGTTAGTTCAAATTAACTAATTCGAATTAACTTTGGTAAGTGTAGACATAGCCAGATGAGAGGGAGAAGCACTTCCTTATTATAATAAGGCATAGTAACATTGACATTTGGGGAGGAATCTGAGCATTGCTATAAAACAAACAGTAATTCCTAATCATAATCTTAGGATGACTATATAAAATAAAATGCAACACTATACTGAACAAGAGTGTAGTGATTAAGGTTTAATCTGAAAACGAATAGCTTTTTTTCAATCAATGTTCTGATCAGAAAAACACTGAAACCCTGGAAGAGAACAGCATGGGCTCATTTAATTTTGAAACTGACAAACCAATTTGGAGCTACTTCAGAGCCTCTTGAATTCCTCATCTTTTTTTATTAAACCCTCACTAAAACTATAGGTCTTAAAAGCCATAAATGACCTCTCCCATGTGCATTCATGTGTAACTAATGCTGTCTGCAGAGTGACTTAAAACCAAGTTCTGACATGAGGGAGAATGAGCAGGTAGCTGAGGGCACTGATAATTGAACACAGGGTTTTCTGTGCTAATTCTCTGATTACTGTCATGGTCTAATATTCAAAACACATTGCTCAGTGGCCTATGTGAATTTAGTTTGATGGTTTGTTCAGCTCCTGGTGGGAAGCTATCAGCACACACAAGCTACTACAGTGAGCACTTATGATGGCTTTAATAAAGGAGTTGTGATGGAGCAGTTGCCCTCACTGTCAAAAAAGGGGTTAAGGAGGGCCCTGTGGGAGCAGCCAGTCAGAGCACAAGCTAGAAAAGCTGGCTGCAGAGGCAGATCAGGGGCAGTCTCCCTCAGGCGCTGGAGGGAGAAAGTCCTACTTGCTGTGGGATTAGCACATGGGGCAGCTCCCTGTGGGCAGGAAGGCTTTGAAGGAGATTGGCTTGGAACCTAGCAGAGCTGGCCTGCAGAGAACCCTGTGAGGGAGAAGAAGACTAAGACTGCCCGGGCTTGGGAGGAGCCATAGCAGAGCAAGGGGAAGGCTGTAACGGCTGAGGCTTGGGACGAGCTGGAAGATGCCTGCAAGAGGCAGATGTCATGGAAGATACAGGGGCTGTGGGGAAGAGGCCCAAGGGACCTTTCATGGGCTTGGGGTCAAGGTGATGCCTGTGAAAATGAGTATGGGTCCCTGGGCTGAGGCCTGGAGAAGTGGACAGGCCCGGTCCTTCCTCCTGTACTGCTGGTGAATGGTGAAGGACCAGAGGCAGCAACTGCAACCTAATAGGCTGCTGAGACTGGACTTTTCCCTGGAAGGGGGGTACCTTGGACTGGAACTTGGTCAGAGGGCTGGGTTGCCCTTAAAAGGGCTAGAAACACAGACAGCACCAGACATGGGGGAGGGGGACAGACTTGAGCTAAATTCCCCAAATTAACATTGCCAGGAGCAGCCATCCAGGGCCTGGGCTGAGGTGTCTGTTACAGGTAAAGCATAACTTAATGGCTATATGAAATTTGATCCATTGTTAGCCAAGCAGTAGCAGGATGCTTCCATTGCTGTTGCTTTCTTGTGGACGTTGAACTCATCCGCTACTCTGACCACACTTCAACAATGCTAAAATAAAACCAGAACTGCCCTGCCAGTTGGGAGATTGTTGGTTAATTGAACATATACATTTGAGCTGAATGGCTGAGTGAGAGAGGTTAAGTCCCTACTAGTACAGAATAGAAACAAATTAAAGCAGTCCACCATGTAATGCATACACAGACTAGATTTGCCTATGTCTGACTAGCCTCCCAAATGATGTCTTTTGCTGGCTGGGGAAGTCTGTAAAACCCCCCAGGTGTGCATGGGTATATTGCCCTCTGGTGACTGCTCCTTCCTATCGAGGGGTAGGAGTGATACAGAGCATGGGACATGAGGAAAAAGGAAGAGAGATGAAGAAAAACAGAGGGGCTGAGGAGATGTAATATTTGATGTAGCAATCCTCTAAACCCTTCACAGGCATACTCCACTGTTTCTGTCTTTCAGTGGTAGTATAGCAATTCCATACTTGATCAGAGCCAAGGTCTATTTAATCTAATACTCTGTTTTCAACAGTCTCCACAAACAAATGCCTGAGAGGATGGTGTAAGAACCACACAATAGGCAGATACGGGATACTCAGATTAAGCTTTATCCTAATCTTTAATAGTGAGAGAGTAACTTAAATGGTGAAGTCCTGAGAGATCAAATTTAAGGGGCAGCAGGGGGAATGAGTGACTGTACAGAATTTGCATTAACTTGAAATCAGACACTGGAAGAAGAGCAATTAACCAAAAAAGAAACGGAGTCAAAGTTGGAGAAAACACTATTTAGATTTTAAAAGTTCTGCTACGTATTTTATTGGAAACTGCATTTCCTCCACCCATCTCTTGTTTGTTACACAATATTCTAGACAGTAGTTTAGGTCTCTAACACTAAACATCTGTTAGATGTTGCAAATTGGATCCTTAAAATTTCTTACTGCACTCATTTCCAGAGGGAAATTTCTTACTGCACTCAGCGTCTTCTTACTGCAGTCCGAGTTTCCACATGTACAGTATTTCTTATTTTATATCACTTCTCATGGCATATCTCACAGCTGTGTGACAAGAGGGATGAAATTAAATATATATCTATATTCCTTGGAAGCAGGAAGCCTCAAAGCTTTGGAGGGAGCAGATAATGTTTTGAATTAATCTTTTGAAAATCAGACTAAGCGCATTGCTATAGAATCAACAGCATTGCAAGACTATTGTATGGAACTCCAGAATAACTGTCACACACTACATGAGCAACTTCAAAACATGATATAGAGACCTCTTAATTAGAGTTAAGTATAACAAGTGATTTAAGGTGGAAATTATTGTCTCATATAATTATAAAAGAAGATCAGTAGCCATGCAGCCAACCATAGATTAGGATTAGTTTTTTAAAATAAATGTTTAGCAGTGGAACAGCATATGTTGTCGATTCTTAAATATATACTACATTTTAAAATTTGATCAAAGACAATGGCAGGAAAGTTGAAAAGGGCTAAAAATTAACCCTGGCCAATGCTTTTATGTACAGAAAATAAAATTAAGGTATGTAGAGCTTCTCTAAATTTAAAGTTTTGTTCTCAGATGTAAAGAACACTAGCTAAGATTGTGTTATGTGCATTTTTAATGGCTCCCCTCATAGATTAGCCTATCAGAAACATCCAGAGCTAAAAGCAACAACTTGACCTAAAGAGCCATGGTTTTGTAGCTTGAGGCTGTAAAAACTCCTATCCTACATGGAATGCGAAAGCAGGGGACCAGTAATACACTCAGTATTGGATTAAACATGCACTCAAAAGGAATGGATAGTGGAAATCCTATTTAGCTTTTTAATTTCAAGTGTCTATAGTTTAAAGAGATTTCAGAATGACAAAATACACAAGTGACATACGTACTTCAGGCAATAGCACTAAAAATAGCTGTACAAGACCCAAAGCACCTTGCAGCACAACAAACCCTTTTTTAAACCTGTCTGAACAAATAGAACTATTTAGCCAAAGAAAGAAAGAAAGAAAGAAAGAAAGAAAGAAAGAAAGAAAGAAGCAGACGCTTTATAGTAAACCCATGATTACATACAACAGTTACATCAAGATCTCCCTGGGATGGTGTGTTTAACTCCTGCCATAAAGCTAGAGCATGTGGTGTACATTTTAATTAGTAAAAGACAGCACAGTAGTGCACTTCTAGCCAATTTCATGTTGTTTACATACATGTAAACAGAAATGGTTAGTTTGAAGCAAGCACCAGAGTTTCTAAGATGTAAGTGTCTCTCCCAGACCTTTTTGACTTGGCCTATCCAGACTACCTTGTCTAGTTGCAAGAGAACACTAATCCAGTTCTCTTGGATGCACTTTGACTCCAGATTTAATCTTTCAGGCTTCTTTATTTGGCCTACAGCAAAGCTATGCTAAATTGCTCAGCCTCACCCAGTGGGCATTGGGTGTGCTACTACCACACAGAAAACCTCTTCCTTTTATCTGCATTATGTTGCATCACACATTTTGGGACTGGCTTGAGCACTTTGCAAAGCCAATCCCTGTGCATTCTCTGTCTCTGTGCTGTTTATGCAGAACCTGATGTTTTCAGCTGACAAAATACACTCAGAAAGTAACTAGCATCAGGGTGTTCCTGCTTATCTTAGCTAGCACTAATATCCTTACTCCAGCATACTGCTTATGTACAATTTAACCTTCCATTCACCTTTCCAGTCATGCCTAAGAAATGAGGTCAAGCTAGGCTTATAAATTTAAGGCAAGGCTACTTTGCACCTTCTCAGAATGACCCGTGTCTGTAATGTTTCTTTCACTTCTATTAGTGTGTGGGAGTAGGAAATGGAGGTTTTTTTCCATGATCCAAACAACTGTGATCTCACAGTTTTGCCACCAGAATAGAGTGACTGCACAGGAACCCAGTTCTAGGCACTGAGGGTGCATCTACACTAGTAAATTAAGTCAACTTAAGCAGGCTTAAGTCGACTTAATTTACTCTGCGTCCACAGTGGAGTTTCCTTAAGTCGACTTAAGCTGCTGCTTAAGTTGACTTAAGGAAATTTTAAGTCAACTTAATTAGACCTAGTTTTGAGTCGATTTAAGGCTTAAATCAACTTCTTAAGTCGACTTAAGCCAGTGTGGACACCCTAAGTCGACTTACAGGGTAAGTCGACTTAGGAGCAGGGGAAAAAGGGAGCCCCTGCTCCTTTCTCCCCAGGAAGCCACTAGCGACTTGTCCTGGGGAGAGCCAGTACTGCATGGGACCCCAGTGGTCCTGGCCAAAGGGAGCTCCACGGCTCCGTTCTCCTGAGACCCAAGCGGTCCCGGCCAGAAGGGAGCATGAGGCTCCTTTCTGCCCAGGCCCACGCTCCAGCTGCTAGGGATCCCCCGGGGGTTCCCTAGCAGCTGGAGTGCCGTCAATTGCCGGCATGGTGCTCCAGCTGCTAGGGAACCCTCGGGTGATCCCAAGCAGCTGGAGCGTGGTCCCGGCCAGAAAGGAGCCGCAGGGCTCCGTTTTGGCTGGGACCACTCGGGTCCCGGGTAGAAAGGAGCTGCGAGGCTCCCTTCGGCCAGGACCGCTCAGGTGAATACTGGAGCACGCTTCAGTTGACAGAGGAAACCTCGGTGTTTCCTCTGTCAGCTGGAGTGCAGGGCTGGCAATTGCTGGCCCCATGCTCCAGCTGACCAGAAACCACGGGGTTTCCTCTGTCAGCGGGGCTCACTTCTCCTTGGGACCCCATTGTCCCGGGCAGAAGGGAGCCGGGAGAGCCGCCCGCGGCTTCTCAGTCCCGTCAGAGCCAGTTGTGCACCGGCTGGCTCTGCCGGGATGAGCCACGATTGGCTTCTCGGTCCCGGGAGAGCCAGCCTTGCAGGGCTAGCTCTGCCGGGACAAGCTGCCATCGGCTTCCTGGTCTGGGGTGAGCCAGCCCTGCAAGGCTGGCTCTCCCTCCACCTATCAAGTTGACTTAGAGAGTCTAGTGTAGACTCTCTAAGTCAACTTAATAGGAGCACCTTTAATTCGACTTAAGAGTCCTGTGTAGACTCTCTAAGTCAACTTAATAAGGTCGACTTAAAGTCGACTTAGTAAAGTCAACTTAAGAAAGTCGACCTAAATTCCTAAGTGTAGACATAGCCTGAATGATAAAATATTAGATGAAAGTGTTTTTTAATAAAAATAAATTCTGCAATTTGTGCTGACCTGAATAATGTGTATACTAGCATCACTTGTGTGCTGCAAAAACTGAGACTGCATTTATAAAATGGAAGAAAGCTGAAGTAGTTTTTGGTTGGAAAAAGGTGGTCTTTAGAGTGGCTGGAATATGCCAATGGTCAATCACAAAAGAACACTTTTACTGTAACTGCTCATCAGTTACATGTCCTCCTACTGGAAATGTTTCCTTTGTGGCTTGGAGGATTCTGGTAGCTGCGCATACATAACTTGGTCAAATATTCAAGCAAATTTTATTCTAAAAAGTAAATATTACTGTGATCAAGTACGCTGCTTATGGTGATCTGTGCTCAGGACCGTCCCTAAGGGGGTTGGGGCCCAGGGCCAATGAGCCGGTGGGGGCCCCAGGCCCAGAGAGGCTGGTCCCCGTGCACTCGCCCCGCTCCTGGACCAGCTGCTCCACCGTGGAGGCAGAGGGGGCCTGCCCAGGATCAGGCGTCATGCTCCCGCCCCGCCGCCTTTGGCTTGCTACTGAAGGCAGCGGGGCGGGAGCGGAGCAAAACACAGCAGTGGGGGGCAGTGGTGCAGGGCCCCCTAGGGACGGCTCTGTCTATGCTGATTATTTCTTGCTAATACTGAGTCTGTATGCTCTAATTCTATAACCTACCTAGTTTATTCTGCAAATTAGAGAAACTCCTCTGGATGGGTGAACACCTACTTATCCATAGATGAAAGGTTTCTACAACATGCTGCAGTCAATGACTGACAGTCCATAATGAACAGCCTGTTAGTCAGAAGCAATATAAAGTGACAGATTATTTTCCTCAACTGGTAATAGGGTAAAACTGATGGGATTATCCCCAACATCACTGCACATATTTAAGGCTAGTTGGGGCAATGCGTGATTCCATCACTATTGGAAAAACCGGATTCATTTGTGAAGAGAAGACTTACGGGGCAATTGAATTCACACAAGTCTCTGGAGAGACTCCAATTGACTTCAGTATTGAATTCCAGTCCCCTTCCACTTCAAACCCATGGTGTGATCAGCATTAACACAATAACCAGAATAAGATAATAAATAGTAACTGACCAGAGGATTGAAATGGAACAGATTTCTAGTTTTAAAATAGGATTTATGTTTAGGCTCAAATTCTAGCAGGAGGTTTCCCAAATTGAGGAGCCCCCTTTCCATTGGAAAATGACTTAGCCAAAGTGTATATCTATTTTTTTACTTCTGGTTGGAAAATTTATCTGAAAAAAAAGTTTGAAGATTGTCTGGTTTTTTTAATTCATATTCAATATGTTATCTTTTCTATCTATCCACATCAAGTTGTCTTCTAAATGCAGACAGACTTAAAATCAGTAGGTATATCCTAGCATGAGGTGCTTAATTTTTTTTGTTTTAAGGAATGTACAAAATGTCATGCTTAGTAAGTATAAAGGGTTTTTTTTGCTCTTTTATGGAAGTGCTGACCAATTTTCCAACAATCCAAAATCCCTTTGTTGAGGAGGAATCCAGAACACTACCTAACACCAATTCTAGAATTGTTCTCTAGTTTAAACCCAAGCTTAAGGATTCCTCACCAAAGGGCATGAAGATTAAAATGTGTATAGTTGCACTAACTTCTGTGATTACCATGACCTGTCTGTAGTTTATATTCTACCTTTTATGAGACTAATAGTCACTTCTCTTCCCTGATTTGTTTCGGAGTCAGCTGTTTGTTGATGAGTGCTTTTGGCTACTCTGTCCTGTTTATAATCCAAACACTGTGTAAATAATAGCACCTAGAACTCGTTTGTTTGTTTGTTTTTCCATAACACAGTTGTCATGCTTTTTTAAAAAAAAATTCTTGAAATGGCTTGGGTCTTCATCAAATCATCAAAAACTGGGCAGGGGGGAAGAAAATCCAAAAAAGTTTAAAAAAAAAAAATCTAAGTACAAGAATTGCCATTGAAGACTGCAGGAGCAGATGGTGTGAAATGGAGAACACGTATCGTTGTATGCCACAATGTAATGGATAAATAAACTTCCAATATACCATACTAGTGGCTAGATTCTTACACCTGCTAGGTGAGTGTAGCTTCATGATGGAGCTGGTCCGGAAAGTTTTTAAACTTTGGCAACTTGCTAGGATATCTCACTACTCAAATTCCTGCATAGTCCTTTAACTTGGGAGGAGCACAGTCTGTGCCTCCCAGCTCTTCCTTTCCCCTGTCCCACGGTCCTGGAGTCAGAGGAGTTCTGTGCTCCCAATGATTGTGCAGGGAGGCTGTGTCCTGCTTGCCTGCCTTGTGTATGGTCCTGTCTACCACATTTGGCTGGTCATTCATTTAGACAACTGGATGTTTTCAGCATCTAAATGCAATTTGAACATCTCTTACAGGGCCAAAGTTTGAAATTGGAGCATTGATCTTTCCCAAGGAACTTGTGATTTGGCTGCAAAGACCAATTAGTGACTTGGAGGTAGTAATAGAGAGAATACAGCTCAAATATGCAGCTGACACAAAGCTAGTAGGGTTGTCAACACTTTGGAAGATAGAGCTAAATTCAGAGGGATCCTGATAAATTGGAGAACTGGACTGTAGGCAACAAAATGAAATTCAATAAAGATGAATGTAAGGTGATACACTTGGGGAAGAAAAACCAAACAGAGAAAATTGGTTGGGCAGTAGCACTGCCAAGAAGTATCTGGGGGTGCATCTACATTTAGAAATTAAGTCGACTTAAGCTTGCTTAAGTCGACTTAATTTAATCCGCGTCTACACTACACTTTCCTTAAGTTGACTTAAGCAAGCTGCTTAAGTCGACTTACGGAAAATTAAGTCGACAATGAAAATTAAGTCAACTTTATTAAACCTCCTTTTAATTCGACTTTAGGCTTAAGTCGACTTCCTAAAGTCGACTTAAGCCAGTGTAGACCTGGAGTAGACCTAAGTCGACTTAAAGTCGACTTAGGGCTCTCCAAGACTCCCCCACTGCCCTCCCTGCCGGGGGGGGCACAGGGGGAGCCTGGCATGCCTCCCCCCCACAGGGCAGGACAGAGCCCTGCCCACCCTGCCCCTAT
>ML685796.1:3876945-3951765 GCA_007922175.1 Pelusios castaneus
TACAGATACAGATATCTATCTATCTATCTATCTATCTATCTATCTATCTATCTATCTATCTAAGCAAAGACCCAGAGGCCTCAGACAGAATCAGAACTCTGCTGGGCTACCCCCCAGTGCTGTTTTTGGGATGGTACTCAGGGGTACTGAGTACTGGCTCCTTTTTCTCACAGCGATATGGCCCCGGCTCCTGCCACCATCACCAGCTTTTTTTTTTTTAAACAAAAAAAGCACTGGCTACCACAATTCAATTAACTGTTAATCGCCTGTGGTGTCCCCATCTTCCCCCACCCCCAGTATGGACAACATGCTGTTTTCTCTTTTTTATCTGAGTCTGATATTGCCTTTGACTGACTCTTCTAGTCAACCTGAAACAGGGACTTGAATGAGATCTAGTAGGCTAGAGATGAGTCTGAATCTATGTTTGAGACAACTAATGGTAGGAGGGGAAAACCTTTCAAGGAAAGAGCAGGAAATGTACCACTCTTTTCAGCTGAAGTAGTTTGTGAACTTTAGCTAAAGTCTAATTATCCAAAGGTCTAATTTCTGAAACATTAAAAGATAGCGCGCCAGACAGATACCCCTAGAGTAGCACCATTTACTGAATATACATATTCCGAAAAGAGAAACGTCAGATTTCATGAGTCATTTCTGTTGCCTTATAGCCTGTCCATTAATTGCTAGCAGTTGCATCTGACACCACTAATGATTATTATTTTCAAATGGGGTGTACAATGTTCCCCCTGTAGTAATTTTTATCTATAAGATTAGTGTTTTAGTTTTTTTGCTCTCCAGAACTCTGCTTTACTACTGATGATGGAATGAAATTTGTGTCATCACTTTGTACACAGACAGATGTTATGTTTTGCAACATCTTCCAAAAACTAATTATCTATCTTGATATCAAAAACCTGTGAAATGACACTAGTGTAAATTGGATCTCCAAAATCCAATTTTTTTAGCTTGTTAGACATTTAGTATAACCAGTTAAAGATCTGAATGAGTAGTTTAAGTTTACATCCACTGCAGACTTGTCATTTGAATTTAGAATGTTGCTTCAAATATTTTCTGACCAGGAAAAGTTCATGTTTTGCTGCCACTCATGTTTTATATCACTACCTTTGTCTGGATCTGCAGCAATTAGCTTATGAACGGTGCCTCTTATAACCGAGTTGATTTTTAACTGATCTAAAACTTGAGTCTACAGACTGAGGTAGCTAAGGGCCAGGAGGCCTTTGTAATAAGTTATGAAAACTATCATGACTAACTTTCTCAAATGCTTAAATCATAGTTTGTCTATAGAACTCCAACCTGATTTCCTTCTATGATGAGATGACTGGATTTATGGATGCGGGAAGAGCCGTTGACGTGGTATACCTTGACTTTAGCAAGGTTTTCAATACGGTTTCCCACAGCATTCTCGTCGGCAAGTTAAGGAAGTATGGGTTGGACGAGTGAACTGTAAGGTGGATCAAAAACTGGCTAAATCAATGGGCTCAGTGAGTAGGAATCAATGGCTCGATGTCTGGTTGGCAACCGGTAACGAGTGGAGTGCCCCAGGGGTCGGTCCTGGGGCCGGTTCTATTCAGCATCTTCATTAATGATCTTGATGATGGAATAGACTGCGTGCTTAGTAAGTTCGCAGATGACACCAAGTTGGGGGGAATGGTAGATACTCTGGAGGGCAGGGACAGGATCCAGGGAGACTTGGACAAATTGGAACACTGGGCCGAAAGAAACCTCATGAGGCTCAACAAAGACAAGTGCAAAGTTCTGCACTTAGGACGGAAAAATCCCATGCACTGCTATAGGCTGGGGACTGATCGGCTAAGTAGCAGCGCTGTAGAAAAGGACCTGGGGGTTATGGTGGATGGGAAGATGAATATGAGCCAACAGTGTGCCCTTGTTGCCAAAAAGGCCAATGGCATATTAGGCTGCATCAGTAGGAGTATTGCCAGCAGATCAAGGGATGTGATAATTCTCCTCTATTCGACACTGGTCAGGCCGCATCTGGAATACTGTGTCCAGTTTTGGGCTCCGCACTACAGAAAGGATGTGGACAAATTAGAAAGAATCCAGCGGAGGGCAACAAAAATGATTAGGGGGCTGGGGAACATGATTTATGAGGAGAGACTGAAGGAACTAGGCTTATTTAATCTACAGAAGAGAAGACTGAGGGGAGATTTGATAGCAACCTTCAGCTACTTGAAGGGGTGCTCTAAAAAGGAGGGAGGTAGGCTGTTCTCGATGGTAGCAGAGGACAGAACAAGGAGCAATGGTTTCATATTACAGCTGGGGGAGGTCAAGGTTGGATGTTAGGAAAAACTTTCTCACTAGGAGGGTGGTGAAGCATTGGAATGGGCTATGTAGGGAGGAGGTAGAATCTCCATCTTTGGAGGTTTTAAAGGCCCGGTTAGACAAAACCCTGACCGGGGTGATTTAGTGGGAGTAGTCCTGCTTTTTAGCAGGGGGTTGGACTAGATGACCTCGTGAGGTCCCTTCCAACCCTATTGTTCTATGATTCTAAATTAAGACTCTTAGGTGCAACAAAAATCTTACATAGTTCTACACCTCTTGTCAACAGCTATAAAGGTTCAGAACTATAAATACTGGATTTATGGCTACTCTACAGAAATGTTTTAACTTTTTTGTAAAAAGCATTGCTGGAAAGTGGGGTGGCAGCATTTTGTATATGCCGTTTTATTTTTAGAACTGGAATGATCATCATTGTGCTAATACTGTGCCTTTAGAAGAAGGTGCAGAAAAATTCCTTCTTGTGATGTTGTCCTTGACTGTTGTCAATATCTCCAATTATAGTCCATTGTCAAGAACTTAATTCAATCCAGCTATACTGTTTTTCTGACATTTGGTCTGAAAATTGTACAAAAAGGAAATGTGTAGTAACTGGGGAGGAGAAATTGGAGGGGAGACAAATGTATCCCTCTCTCACTGCTGGAGAGCAATTTACTAGCTTTATTTCTGTAATAGTTACTATTATGGAAAATGTCTATTACTGCAAGTACTGGTTGGAAACAGAAGGGAGAATGGAAGTTTCTGATGAAAACTACTTGGTAGAAGATGGAAGCCATGGTCCAATCTGGAATTCTGCCTTCCTAATAAATGTGACCAGAATGGAGCATTGTTTGGTGATGTGTTTCTGTTCTCTCTGCATGGAAGCAAGCTTCCTTTCAGCAAATAAAAAGACATGCTGAGAGATGTTCCAAGTAAACGACTTGTTTCATGAATCATTAATTCTCTAGAAATGCTCTACGTATACTAGCTGAAATTACATTAAGCAAAAAATCATGTGCTGGTCAGAATCATCAGTAAATGCCCTGTATTGCAATTGTTGCTTAACAATGGAGCCTTATGAAACCTGAGCCATTATTGCTTTTCACTTAACTCATTAGATGTGGTAAGCTTATGTCTGGTAAATGGCTGCTGTTTTTTTGCATTTTTGCATTTTGCATTAGTTTCTTGGTGATGGGGGAAGAATGTACTGTGTTTCATGAGCTTTTTTATTTCAGTTTGTTCCATCCCTCAAATAGTGTTAGACATGGGGATGATAAATGACTCCAGTTATTTTCCAGGGCCACAGAATTCATACCCAAGCCATTCTGCCTTAAGTAGATTTATCTGCATACCATGATCTTAGCAATATAAAACATTAGGGGCTATTTTTAAAACCACATCTTTCATTTTAGTGCCTGCAGTTTATGAACACTAATTATAGTGGAAAATATTGTGGCTGCAACACAAGGCATTTAAAATATCAGCTGGCAACTCCTCCATGCAATCATGGGCATGTACCTTATATGATTCACTCCTCTCCCTGACAAGGAGACCCTGGCATACCATTTACCTCAAGTGTGCCAACTTGCAACCCTTTTTCTGGCTCCTCCAGAACCTTCTCCTAAGGTTCTGGCTGGACTTCCCCACACCTGTTCATTTCTGCACATTCCATTTGTGGCCCCACGAACTCATGAGACCTTCTGGCACTGTAGCCATTTATAACACCAGGGGGAGGATGTTTAGACAGAAAGGTGTTCTGTGACTGTGGGACCTATTTCCATTCCTCCCTTGGCTCACTTATCCAGGCAAAGTTCCTCTGGCCTGGGTCCACTGGCTCCCTAGACACCTTTTGAAGAGCAAGAGAGAATAGTGAGGGTTCTCTGCTTGGTATCCCCTTCCAGTTCCCTGCTTACATTCCTTTGACCTCACTCCTGTCCTTGTTACTTATTGACTGTCCCTTCAAATCATTTGAGCCCTGGGTTCAGGTGCCCCCCCCCTTTAGGCTGTGGAGGGACTTGCCCATGTCTCAGACTTCAGTAGGTGCTCAGGAAGAAGAAGTAGTTGTTAACAGCATTGGGGCAACTGCTAGGTGATCAACAGCATTGTGCTAGGTGCTATAGAAACATGACAGTAATGGTCCCTTGCCCTAAAGAGCCTAATTTCAGAGTTCCAGATGAAACCATTTATTAAGAAATCTTTTAAATAAATTTCAATTACATGGCATTTCTCTTTTATAAGAGACTCCAAATGGCAAGTTATTGACTTTGTCTGTGGCATTGTTTGTCTTGGGTTTTTTCGGTGAGTACATTGCTAGAAAAAAATTCTAGTAGCCAGTTAAAAATGGAATCAAGATAGCAATTATTGTATTTGAGTTAACACTCAGTTGAAATGAATGGTAGTTCATGAGTCTTAAAGCTTTTATAAGCAGTCTAAAACAAACATGAGAACACTGCTTGGGTCAGTTTGGAAGGTTTTCAAAATTGTAAGGTTTAGAAGCATTGATAATGCAATAGCTTTTGTAGCAAAAATGAGTTCTGCAGTCAATTCTTCAGCCAAGTAAAGCTTCAGCAAGCATTCACATAATTTTATGATAAATGCTACTCTTTACAGCAGCAGAAACCACAGTAATGGGATTGTAGGACTGAAGAGCTGTAGGACACTGATATAATATAGATACACAGCCATATCACTTTTACCACAAATTGTCACTAGTTTTATACTGAAGACTCCTGAAGACAGGAATTGAGCCATTTGCACTTTAGTGGGCTTGTCCAAACCCTGTTGCTAGCAGAAGTCATACTGTGTCCAAATTACTCAGATTTCTGACAAATGCATAAAACATACATTGTGAGGTGAAAAATGAACTCTTCAGTGTGTATTAAGCTCAATCTAATGAAACTGTCTCAGGTCTGCTTGCTGTTCTGTTGACAGATGCAGAGACTATTCTAATTCTCTACTCTGGCATCCAGTGATAAGGTTAGAAGGAATGAAAAACTCAGTATACTGTTTCGTTATTGAAAACATGTAACTATTCCTATTCAAAGATTGCAGTTCATTTGCAGTTACTTATTTTTTCATAGAGCTAATTTCTAAAATGTATGATAAAAATGACCAAGCCACAGATAAGTAATGGGATGCATGTACACACTGTTTATCTGCCTCTTATTTCTCCTAAGTGAAACATCTGGGATGCCAACTTAATTTGGTTTGTGTAGGGTTCCCCCCCGACACACACACAATTACCATGTGAGTGCATATTGGTTCATGGCTTCTGCCATACTTCTGTCCATACTCAGGCATCCCGCAAGGATGTATTCTCACCCTGGCGCTAGTCTGAACTGTTGACTGGATATCAGGATTTACTGTTGGAGTCAAGCACAGAGGACTACCTGACTAACACTAAGACTATGCCACCAATGCTGCCTTGTTTGTGGAGAAGCCAAAGAATGTCAAGGTTTCCATGATGTTTCCCACACTATAAGGTTGAATATCTGATTAGAAGACAAAGGTCTAGAATCTGGGAGGTAGGGTACCAGAATCCCTAGTTTAGGTGGCATTGAATACAGTAGAGAGTACTGAGTTCATCAACATATGCCAAAAGCAGAGTTCAAATAGTGTCAGCAAACCAGATGTGTTTCGCTTCACTGCTCCCTGCATGAAATCTATGTCCTGCGTATGAATGCAAAAGCATCTTGGTGCTGGGACAAAGTTTGAAATCTACCGAGCTAGCAAACTATCTGTTACTATGTGGGTCAGAAACCTGGACCCTTTTTCAGGTAGAATGTGTGGCTAGAGGCATCAGCTCAGGCAACTTTTTCAAAAGCCAAATATCCGCAATATTATGGTATTTTCAAAAGTGTTTCATGGTCTTTGGCCATAGTGACAGGATTGACACACACATTCCAGCACACCATGCTCTTCAATGCAGAAAGGTGCATGTCTACCTTTTGACCCTACTTGGCCTTGCCTGCAGGGCCACTCCAGAGATCTGTGCAATTGCAGACTGAGCTATATCTGGGAACTTCACAGTACACTGCCTGATGCAACACCATCAACCATGGGCTGTCTGGCTATGCAATAGTTCTTAGACTATGCACGTATGATGTACCAGTGTGGCTAAGCTCTCCCTAGCCTCTAATTCATAAATATGATCTGAATTGATTCTAGGTACTCAGTACTCTTCCTCAGGGTCCTGAAATACTTAGTCAAAGATGTGGAAAAAAGCTGAAATACTCAATGCATTTTTGTTTGTCTGTTTTTTTCTTTGGTCTTCACTGACAAGGTCAGTTCCCAGACTACCGCACTGCACAGCACAGTATGGGTAAGAGGTGAGCCACCCTGAGTGGTGAACAAACTAGTTTGGGACTATTTAGAAAGGCTGGACATGCATTGCATCCAGCCCCATGGACTTATGCATCAAAGGGTGCTGAGAGAGTTGGTTGCTGGGACTCTAGAGCCATTGGTAATTATCTTTGAAAACTCATGGCAATTGGGAAAGGTCCTGGATGATTGGAAAAAGGCAAATATAGTGTCCCTCTTTAAAGAAGAGAAGGAGGTTATGCGGAACTACAGGCCAGTCGGCCTCCATTCAGTCCTGGAAAAAATTGGGTTTGGGGGTATTTTTGTTGTTCCCAGTTTCTGCTGTCTGCCCACTTCCCGCACTCTGAGTTATGCTGCAAAGCTGTCAGAAATAGGGATAGGGAAGGATTCATGCTTGAAGTTGGGTGAAGTTGGGTCAGAGGTTTGCAATATTCACTGGAAAGTTCAGAGAGCAAAATAAAATTGCGTAGGGACATTTCCCTGTCCTTGAGTGTGTCTACACTAGTAAATTAAGTCGACTTAAGCAAGCTTAAGTCAACTTAATTTACTCTGCATCCACACTGGAGTTTCCTTAAGTTGACTTAAGCTGCTGCCAAACAGCTGGAGCACTGGCAATTGCCGGCAAAGCGTGCTCCAGCTGGTGGGGAGACCCGGGAGGCTTCCCAGGAGCTGGAGTGCGGTCCCAACCAGAAGAGAGCTGCAGGGCTCCATTCTGGCCTGGACTTCTAGGGTCCCAGCAGAAAAGAGCCTGCGCTCCCTTCTAGCCGGACCCCGGGGGTCCCAGCAAAAAGGAATTGGCGGCTCCCTTTTTGTCGGGACCCACCGGCTTCCTTCTAGCCCGGACCACTCAGTCCCGGCTAGAAGGGCTCCCTTCTGCCCAGGACCTGAGCAGTCCCAACCAGAAGGGAACCGAGCAGTCTGGGGCAGAAGGGAGCTCCACGCTCCCTTCTCCCCTGGACCGCTCCGGGGCTTGCTGCCTCAGGGAGATCCAGCCCCATGTGGGGCTGGCTGTCCCTGGACCTAACTAGTCAACTTAGAGAGTCTAGTGTAGACTCTCCAAGTCGAGTTAGTAAGGCCCACTTTAAGTCAACTTAGGAGTCCTTTGTGGATTCTCTAAGTCGACTTAATACGTTCGACTTAAAGTTGACTTATAAAAGTCGACTTATTTAAGTCGACCTAAATCCCTAAGTGTAGACATAGCCCTTGTCACTACAGTTAATGGAACATGGAAAGATGGATTTTTTCTGGCAATGCAGCAGCAGTTGAAGGTTTGAGGGGTGGGGTGGCAGCTTTTCCTCTTCTAAGGGAACTCTTATCTGCTAGCTGAGACTGCAGTCAGTCTTCACTCACACTGCCTCCTTGCTCTTCAAGCAAAGGTCTGGTTTAGCAGACACTTCAAGCTGATTCTCAGGCTAAATGGCAATGCAAATGTGCTTGGTCAACTTCATAGATGACTAAACCCCTTCATAGGTAGAGGGGTGACCATTGGTAGAAACCTCTGGCACAGGTGGCCAGATCTCGTCTATGTGGCTGAGAAGCTAACCCCTATTATTGGCTATGTCTACACTTGGAAATTTAAGTCGACTTAGTGAGTCTACACACTGGACACCTAGGTCGACTTCTAGGGGCTAGGGGGACCTAGAGCAGGTCCACGGGGACAGGGGGGCACCCCTTGCCCAGTGCTGGGGGCTCAGCCTTTACCCCATTGTACATAGGTACAATGGGGCAAAGGGGGACAGGGACCCTGGCAGGGCATAGGGGCAGGGTGGGCAGGGCTTTGCCCTGCCCTGTGGGGGGGCATGCCAGGCTCCCCCTGTGGGCCCCTCCCCCCCGGCAGGGAGGACATTGGTGCAGTTCTGGGATAGCCCTAAGTCGACTTAGGGCTACTCCACGTCTACACTGGCTTAAGTCGACTCTAGGGAGTCGACGTAAGCCCTAAGTTGAATTAAATTGAGGTTTTATAAAGTCAACTTAATTTTCATTAAGTCGACTTTATTTTCCTTAAGTTGACTTAAGCAACTTGCTTAAGTCGACTTAAGGAAACTGTAGTGTAGACGCAGGGTAAATTAAGTCGACAAGCAAGCTTAAGTCGACTTAATTTACAAGTGTAGACGCAGCCATTGTTACCTCAAAAATAGCTATGATCACCAAATGAAGAACTGACTGCAAAACTACCTTGTTAAATAAATAATGTAGCCCCAGCCCAGTTGCCCTAGTGTGACAGTGCAAGTATTATAACATTACTGGGATGCTCCAATAATAGTATGCATTACTATATAATGCTACAATACTATAAAGGTTTCTGACTATTATTAGCCTCTGCCTTTTTTCCTTGAGGGCTTCAAAGGTTTCCTGAGAACAAAGGTGAGTGTAATAGTTGCATTCCAGAAACACTAACATGCATCACTATTGTAGCCTTTGGCAGCACACCTATATAATGTGTGGGATTTCTTAGCTTCCTTCAAAGCAAGCAGGGGGTGAGGGAAATATAATGGTACCCTTGTATTTGAATTGGCAGGCCCTTCTACTGCTCAGAGGGAAACCATTCCACTGAGAGGGCAGGAGAAGCACCCCAGGGACAGCTGAGGTAGATGGAGAAGGAGCCTAAAAGGCCTTCTGATTGATTATAGATAGAAGGAACTAACAGTAATTTGTGTTCCTCAGCAGACTGGGCTCTTTGGCAGGAGCATGCGCTGATGAACCAGTTCTTGGAGCACGACGCCCACCCAAGGGAGTAGGATCATGCCCTGATGCAGTCATGCATTCAACTGATAGTAGAACACATGCAAGGTTCACCTACTGCATTGATTGCTGCTTCTTTCCAGAAACTGGCATCCCATCTGGCCTGCTACTTGCTTCTCTCCCAGCTGCCACCCAGGATGGTCTTGAGGTTGAAGAGTCAAGCCCTTCTTTCCCTAAGTATCAGACAGAAGCCTACTCAGCACAAAAACACATGTCAGCACCCAGAACCCCTTTGAGCATGCTGGAGGGCAACAATAACACATCAGTCCCCCAAGCTCAGCATGTCTATTCATCCACTCCCCACCCCTCTCAAACCCAAGGCAGGAGACATCTCTCATTGTCCCACAAGAAAAGTTTCTGCATCCATTCACCCCTTCTCAGGAGGAGGAGAAGGGTTCAGACAATAACGTAATATACATTAGTTTTGGAGTCTGAGCCCCTTGTTCCCATTTTCATTTAATGTTTAAGAAGTTGTTGAATAATCCCTTTCAATAAATGTCACTGTTCAATTTGTATGAAGCCCTCTCTCCCACGTATGATGAATGAGGTAAGAGCCCAAGATGTATAGTGTATGAATTTGATATCTGTAACACTGTACCAAATTCCACCACTTATTCTAACTAGACTAATTTTAAAAAAGCAGAGATAAGGCCAGCATGCTGTGCTCAGAACCAACTGCTCCCATCAGCAGAATTAAAAAACCCTAAGAAAAGGTTATGTAGCAATCGTTTGGGCTTTAATAATATAGTTAACTCTCTGTACAGAGAAAGGAAAAGATTAAATTCACTGTGAAAACATGAACCAGTGAATATCCCTACCAACCTTCACCACTCTCAACTCTGGGTGTCGTCATGCTAAATCCCCAGTAAGTGCTGTGACCACTATAAGCAGTCAAATGATTTTTTAAAATGCTGATGCCCCTCTCTTTCCTTACAGAACTGGTTTACCGGTCTTCTTAAACCGAGTAGTCTCAGTAAAGCAGTGAACACAGGTGTTTATATAAAACAAAAACATTGTGCAATGATGAGAATGAGATTGCATCAAAATCAGACACCACACAAACCTCTAGTCAAAGTTGTTAACCTTGAGGAGGTGCTCTCACACAATTGTCTGCAGGCAATAACTGTAAACACTGGCTGCAGAGCATCAAAACTCAAAGGTATGGGGGCATACAATGAAGTACCCATATTCTTCTGCATCTTTCCTGAGGCCACATAGGCTGACATGTACTTATGAGTACAGTCACAGAAGTTATCTTCTGGGTCCCTACTGTTCAAGGATGTGAGCATATTGCATCCTGGATTTCCCTTGCCTACTGGGAAACAGGACCAGTGTGACCATAGGTGAAATCCAAATATCTGTACAAACTTTGCAAACTTGTTCTGTGCCCACGCTATTCAGAAGTAGTCTCCTTTGCCTGTGTTATGAAGGATAATGCACATTGCAATTATGTGAATTGTGCTGACCACGTGGTATCCAGGTGAACACATAGGCATCACCAATGAGCTGTTAGCTGGCCAAATACTTACTCAACAATCATTCTGTAACTAGTCAATCTGCAGCTGAATTCCCTTTTGGGTCTTTGATGTTTTGAGTACAGCTTCATGAGCCGAGTCACAAACCATTACGTTGGTTCCCCAAAAATAATCATAGGCACAGAAACACAGTATAGAAGCACATCACTGTCTGCAGAATAAAGTGCCTTCTTCTCCCTCAGGTATGATCCTGAGACTCCTTTCCTGTGGTCCACTTATTTCTGGTTCTTGAGTTATGGCAACCATCCATGAGTAGATGATGATATCTGGCACTAGTGTACAACCACCTCCCCAACTGTGGACTTCCAAACCCTGAACTGGTCTGCAATTAATGATTAGCCAGATATAGCCACCTTTCAAAGGGCATTCGCCACCCACTTCTTCACCTGTATGGGTTCCTGAAAACAAGTGGTCTGGCACTGGAGAATTGGTGCAAACACCTCACACACCACCATGAAGATCTGCTTCCTCATTTTGAAGTTCTGAAGCCCCTCTGGCTGTTTTGAAAACATAGGCTGACAATGGGACCCCAGCACAACATGCTGCTTCTCCTGTATCAGAAGCAGTGGTTCACCTATGGACATGCCACCGCAGTATTAGCATGACAACCTACTCTATGGAACCACAATAGATTTTTCACTTAGCATCTCAATCGGCCATTTTTAGCATATCCAAAAGTTCTGGCCCAGTTCCACCAAGTAACCACCAGGGGTCACCACCTTTTGCCAACCCCTGGTGCAGACCCTTCCTCCCCAACCCTCAGCCAGTGCTGGAGGCCCCCTTCTGCTGAAAAAATATGTGGTGGCTGCCTGAAAATTCAGCAGTGGCCATGGCTGGAGTGGGAGGTGCTTGCCACATGCCACTCTGAATGGACTTACGTGCGACTGTTGGCACATGGGCTGGGTTGGCACATGGGGGTTGCCTACACCTGGGCAGATCAAGTACTGCACCTCATGAATCTTTTTCCTGCAACAAATAGCAGGAACAGAACTACATCATCCAGGACTTGGTCCAGGGGTTCTGACAGTATGGAGAGCTGAGTGAGATTTGTCATTGTCAAACATGGGAACAGCAGCAGACAGTCCCAGCAACATACAGCAAGGCAATTTATAGAGTATCTCCTGTGATGCACAGATCTCTGGGATACCACCCTTGAAAAGGTAGCATTAACATCACATACCAGCAAGGGTTAGTGTGGATGGGGGTATTTGCAGGTACACAGTGAGTACCCAAGCCCCCAGTGCAGAATGTGAGACTTCTTTACAGCTCCCTGAACACTCTTGTAAGTATAGCTGTCATCTCTTTTGGCTAGCCCTCAGTATGAGAATGATGTATATGGAACATGCTCATTTGTGGATAAAGAGCCCAGTTGGTACCCTGCAAATTTTCCAAAATTGATGACAGGTGTAATCTTAGAAGAGAAATTGTTGATCGCTAGAGTGTTGTGTCTTTTCTTTCCTTCTTTCTCACTTCTCTGTCTCACGTCTTCTCTGTCGGTTCTCAGAATAGGCTGTTGCTTGTTGGTATGATGCCACTGTGGTTTGTTCTGCCCCAAGTCCTCCAACTTTGTTGAATTGATACAACCCTTTTTTAAGGTGCTTTCAGTAGGTCTTTGAAGCACTTCAGCTGCCTTATGCAAGCCCTTCTTCCCTGACTTATCTGAGAGAAGAGAACTTGCTTCCGGAGGCAAGTGTCAGGCATATATAAAGAGTGGCCAGACCACTAGAGTTGGTGTTTCCAGGCCTGAATTTCTACATTGCTGATGTTGGCTGCAGACAGAATGCTGATGTTATGGTATCAGTCTTCCCAACTGATCCTGATGACCCTCCTAACGCAGCACTGCTCGGCCCACTCCAGCTGTTTGAGATGTTGTCAATAGATCACCCAGGTCTCACACCCATAGAGGAGAATGGGGATGAAAACTGCCTTGTAGACTGAGGTCTTTGTTATTGAAGATTTGTTTCAGTAGCCATTCAAAGACTGTGCTGGCACAGCAGATCCTGTATTTGATTTCTGTGTCAATTCTGGTTGTTTGGGGTGGGAGCTGCCAAGATATGGGGAATGGTCCATGTTTTCCAGAGATGCTTTACTGATTGGTGATTTGTGGAGTACGAAGAATAATTTGTGCAGATGAGGGCTGGTAGAGTACCCTTGATTTTTTTTTTCAATGTTGAGAGAGAGAGAGACCCTGGCTGTGATAAAGGCATCTGTAAAAAGATCTAAGGTGCTTTGTACAGTCAGCCTCTGTGAGTGTGAGGATTACTCAGTCACATGCATATTGGAAAAACTCAGTGATCCTTAAATTCTTATGATCTAAGATTTTGTTTCAAGATGTCAGACATTGAAGAGTTGGCCATCCATATAATAATCGATCCCTATTCCATCAGGAATGTGGTTATGGGTGAGAATCAGGATTATGGGAAGGTAAATGGAAAAGAATGCTGGAGCCTTGCTTGACATTGGTATGAATGAGATGAATGGTTTGGTCTCTGAGCTGTTGCACAGAAAGATGGCAGTCATTCCATCACAGAGTAGTCTAATGATGGAAATGAATTTCTGTGGGCAGCCAAGCCAAGTATAGATATAGTCTTAGTCACAAGTGCTCAGAAGCAAAGTAAATTCTGTACTGCAAAAACTGCAATTCAGTATTTTTTCTAGTGACCTAAAAGTATGTCTTTAAAATAAAAAGGGTCAGTAGCATGAAATTCGTTTCTTTCTCTAATGGTTTCTCTTACAGCTCTGTGAGGATATGTTGACAAAGAGGGCTCCGAAGAGCTGAATTATTGATTAAGGCCATCTGAGGTCTCCTAATGGAAACAGACAGGATGAGCTCTTAAAATGTAAAGTTTTACCATTGAGCCTTATTTCACAAGGCTTTTTCAATTAATGAACATATGACAATGATAGCAAAGGATGAATGGGACTTACTAGTAGCGACCCTGAATGATCTATTATACACTCTTAAACATGAGTGTACAAAAATGTTAGAACACACGATTTAGGAAGGATTTAATTTATTGACCTGTTCTTAGTATTATTGAAGTGAATTTTAAAGATTCTCTATTACTAATCGAAGGTGCTGGAAACAAATTTAATACAAGAGCAGCTTACTTGTACCTTGAGTTTAGAGATGAAAGGATAATTGACAAGTCTTTGGTCCTTGAAAGAAACCTTAGATTTGATCACAAGAAAGCATCTGAGAAATATCATAAATGATCTGGAAAAAGAGATAAACAGTGAGGTGGCAAAATTTGCAAAGGATACAAAACTACCCAGTTAAGTTCAAAACAGATTGCAAAGCTCCAAAAGGAATCTCACAAAACTGAGTGAGTGGGCAACAAAATAGCAGATGAAATTCAATGTTGATAAATACAAGCTAATGTAATTTGGAAAATGTAATCCTATTTTATATATACATATAAAATGATGGGGTTTAAATTAGCTGTTACCACTCAAAAAAGTGATTTTGGAGTCATTGGTTGTCATGAATGGCCCTTGCTTAGTTCGAATTAAGTTAATTCGAACTAACTAAAATTAGTTGGAATTAGTTAGTTCGAACTAACTAATTCGAACTAATTTTAGCAAGTGTAGACATAGCCATTGTGAATAGTTCTCTGAAAACATCCAATCAATGTGCAACAATAGTCAAAAAAGCTAATAATGTTGAGAATCATTAGGAAAGGGTTACATAATAAGACAGAAAATATTATATTGCTTCTTTATAGATCCATGGTACGCTCATATCTTGAATACTGTGTGCAGATCTGGTCACCCATTCTCAAAAAAAGATATATTGGAAAAGGTTTAGAAAAGGACAATTAAAATGGTTAGGAATGTGGAAAAGTTTGCATATGAAGAGAGTTTAATAACACTGGGACTTTTCATTTTGGAAAAGAGATGACTAAAGAGCGATATGATAGAGGGCTATATAATCATGGCTAGTGTGGAGAAACTAAATAAGGAAGTATTGTTTACTCCTCATAACACAAAAACTAGAGAGCAGGTTTAAAAGGAAGTATTTCTTGACACAACACTTGGTTAACCTATGGAACTCCTTGCCAGAGGATGTTGTGAAGGCCCAGACTTAATGAGGTTCAAAAATGAACTAGTTAAGTTCATGGAGAATAGGTCCATCAATGACTATAAGCAAGGATTGCTATTTGCCAGACTCTGGGAATGGCCAGTGAGATGGATCACTTGATGATTACTTGTTCTATTTATTCCCTCTGACACACTTGGCATTGGCCACTATCACAAGACAGGATATTGACTAGATCAGGGGTCTGCAACCTGTGGCTCTGGAGCCGCATGCGGCTCTTTGGCTGCCGCCTTGTGGCTCTGGGCTCCCCCAACCACCAGGGTACCCTGCAGGAGTCCCATGCCTGTCTCTGGGCTTCCCCCAGCCACCAGGGACCCCACGGGCAGCCCATGCCAAGCTCCAGGCTTCCCCCCCCCTGCATAAGGGGCCCCTGCAGCAGAAATCCTGGCTCACCTCCCTGCACCTCCCACCAGGAAGCTACACCCATTGTGGCTCTCAAAACACTTTGTTATTGAAGGAATTTTCAAAAATGGCTCTTCTTATCTTTTGGGTTGCAGACCCCTGGACTAGATGAACCATTGGTCTGAGACAGTATGGCCGTGCTTCTGCTAAAGTCTACAGTATCTGTTCCAGTGCAGTTCAGGACGACTGTGGATGATTTTAGAGGCACTGATGGAGGTAGATGACTTAGTCTGTGAGGCTACAGTGATAAGTGCATGGATTTAGCACACACCATAATCATAGTTAATATGAAACACTAGATTTAGTTTCCCAAAAATTGTAGAATGCATGCATTATATTTGCCATAATTGTGGGACCCAGTAAAGATAGCCTGTACGTAAAACAAACAAACAAAAAAGGCAGGAAAATAATTGCAGACGAGACTAGAGATCACTTATTAATTATGATAGCAATTTTCAGATTCTTTACTAGTCGTTAAAGATAAACTTTCAACCTACCATGGGTGGAATTCAAGATATATTTCCTCAGCAAATAGCTGATGTCATTTCTAATGCCTAAAAAGGCATCATTGATGTTACTCATTTATTTTTTGTATTTCTGCTGAAGGCATTCATAGGGCACCATCACCAAGTATTTAATTAGCTTCGAGTCATGCAGTGAAAAATGTTGCAATCACTTACAGACATTACACAAAATATGCCAAGTGGACCAGCGTGCTGTCAGGTACCTCACAAAACCTATGTGCTCTGTTCTTTGAGACCATGAACGCAGAGGAGTTAGTCAGCCATGCCTACTTCCTCCCTAAGCATATGCTGTCCAATGCACAAAGTAAACAAACGGGGGAAAAGCAAAAAACAACGAGAGTCCTATGGCACTTTATAGACTAACAGATTTTCTTCTGCATAAGCTTTCGTGGACTATAGCTCACTTCGTCAGATGGGGAATAAGCAGAAAATGATAATTTCCTGTCATCTTTCAATTGCAGTCCTCTTCTGTAAAAATGTAGGTGAACATTTAAGCTGATGTTGACGACTCTTTAAGCTGGCACGCTGTGCACGAACAGTTCCAATCAGCTGCTTCTGCCCTGTGTTGGCACTATTGGCCAATGTCATAAATGTGAGGGAGAGGAGATGGTCAATATTATTTATGTTCTATGACTGCCTCTAACCTGTTCAAAGATTGGTGGCAGAAAGCAGTTGCTCAGAGGTATCATTCATAGGTAGCATGCTGTTAGACCAGTGGTCGGCAAACCGCGGCTCGCGAGCCACAAGCGGCTCTTTAGCCCCTTGAATTTGGCTCTTGCAGGTGCGAGCCTTGGTCCCTTTAAATACAGACTGCTGCTGCGGCCGGGCCGGGGAGATTCAAATCTCCCGCCCTGAGCATGCGCAGACAGAGCGTGCTCAGGGTGGGAGCGGCCTGGCAGAGAAGCAGCTCTGCCGGCCGTCCCTGCAGCTGCGAGCCTCCGGCCAGGTAAGGGGGCTGGAGGGAGGCCTGGAGAGTGGTGGTGGGAGGAGGAGAGTGGTTGGGGGGGGGGGCGCGAGGAGCATGGCTGCCGCCTGGAGAGGGGTGGAGGGCCCCGGTAAGCCGCGGCAGAGCCGGCCTCGGGGCTGGCCGTCCCCGCCCCCAGGGTGGGACAGGCAGGGTCTGCCTGCCTGGCCCACGCGGCTGGGGCAGGGGGGTGGCTGCGTCCGGCTCCCGGGGTCCCGCCCGCCGTGTGCCTCGTTCCCGGGGCCACCTCCGAGCACGGGGCTAGGATCAGCGTGCGGGGCTGGGATGTGGCTTTCCAGAGCCTCGACTTTTGCCAGCCAGCCACGCGGCTGGGGCAGGGGGGTGGCTGCGTCCGGCTCCCAGGGTCCCACCCGCCGTGTGCCTCGTTCCCGGGGCCGCCTCCGAGCACGGGGCTAGGATCAGCGTGTGGGGCTGGGATGTGGCTTTCCGAAGCCTCGACTTTTGCCAGCCAGCCACGTGGCTGGGGCAGGGGGGTGGCTGCGTCCGGCTCCCGGGGTCCCACCCGCCGTGTGCCTTGTTCCCGGGGCCGCCTCCGAGCACGGGGCTAGGATCAGCGTGCGGGGCTGGGATGTGTCTTTTCGGAGCCTTGACTTTTGCCAGCCAGCCAGCCAGATAGATAGATAGATAGATAGATAGATAGATAGATAGATAGATTTGTGGAGTGAAAGAAGATGTAGTGTTGAGATGGTTAGGAATACCCTTATTAAGTTAATAACAATGTACCTTCCTATATATTTTAAGTTTAAAAAATTTGGCACTCAAAAGAAATTTCAATCGCTGTTTTGTTGATATTTGGCTCAGTTGACTAATAAGTTTGCCCACCACTGTGTTAGACACTGCCAAAGTGGACCAAATGGCATCTGACACACATTCATCATGGAACCCGTCTTGCACTCAGAGCTGACCAAGGGAACTCATGCGGCTGCCTGCACCACTGTAAAGAGCTCTGGAGGAAGTATCTGTGGCAAAAGAAAAGAATAGTTCTGGATCCTTGTACTGTAGCTGTTACCATCCCCTAGAAACCGTCCCCCTTCACGTGTGAGAGGACAATGTCAAGTGTCAACGTTTTAACTGCTGTGCCCTTAAAGACGATGACCTCAGATAGATTGGATGTTGTTCAGTGCTTTGTTTGGCTTTCCCCAGGAGTTGCTTCTGTTCTCCTGCAATAGGTCCTGCTGGCTGCCCTTTGCTATGGACAACTATTAGAGAGCTACGGCTGCTAATAAGTCATAGAGGCAATTGTCATGGCATACTACCTTGGGAAGGATTTCCATCCACCTGTAACTCATGCAGTTAGGGATATTGATGACACTTTTGCTTCCCTAACATTTCCAAAGGGATTCCCTGTTCTGAAAATATCTGCTGATCTTGCTTAAAAGTAGCTTAATAGTTTAGAGGTGCCACAGCATGTTGCAACTGATATCTCCAGCTAATTCTCTATCACACAATGCAAAATGTTCCAGAACACAACTGAGGTCATCTTAACAAACCCCCCTCATTATCAGTGTTCCCTGTATTGTTTTTGTGTATGAAAAGCAACTGTCTGTCAGAGCACAAGTTTAATACTTATGAACACAATCCCTTCCTCCTCCTCTACCACACATTTTTTTACATATTTATTTCCTCACTCACTTCTTCCTATTTCCTTGTTTATTTTCTGCCCTTTCTCAATCCTTTTTCCTGCTTTCATTCACTCCTCATTTATGGGATATGTTTATTCCAATTACATAAGAAGGGACCAGTAACAGAATCTCCACCTGACTCCTTACTGTTTTCCTTGGCCTTTCATTTTTGAGTGTCTGTATTTCAGACATCAGGAATGTTGTGTGTGCTTAAATGCAAACTAGGATTCTAAAGCAAAAGCTCCTTTTCCATGGCTTCTGCTGACCACTAAGGTTCTGAAAGGGTGTCCTGCAAAAAAAATAGGAAACATCCTTAGGCGTTCAAAAGCAAATTTTCACAGTGAGAGAAGCAACAGGATTTCAAACATTCTATATTGTTTATAGAGTTTGGAATATCTTTCATTTGCCTGCAATAAATATGTTTAAGCAAGAATGATTCTGACAGGGTAAGGAAAAAACTATCTGAAAAGCATAATTCTGGGTAGGATTTATAAAGCTATGTAAGGGATTTAGATAGCAAAATTCCCATTAAAAATAATGGAAATTAGCCATCCAAATACCTTAGACAGCTTTGGAAATAGCACCCTCTGCTTGTGCTGGCTATGTAAGAGAAATTATTCCCTTGTCATAAGGGCTAGAACACTCCTAAAGGTACTGGTGTCCAAGGAACATAATGATAAGGTCACATGTTTAAAGCAACAGTACCATGGAGAAGTCAGCAAATGAACCCACAGAGATTTCATTTTCCTTAAGGATGGTTTGAAACACCTGAGAATTTTCTCATTACACCCCCTCTTTCCCCCCCCGGCCCCCCATTCAGCAGAGCACTTAGGCACCTGCTTATGTCCCACAAAAGTCAATGAGACTGAGGCACAGACTTAAGTGCTTTGCTGAATTTCGGCCTAAAAAAGAGAAAACTTTATCCAGATTGTCAATTGGGGGGGGGGGGGGGTTAAAATCCCATATGAAAAATTAAAACTTTCCTCCATTAGAAAGACAAATGAGAGATTATCAACTGGAAGTGAGGAGATGCAGAAGGAATAAAGTTCATCTAAGGCTTCTTTGTGAAAAAATACTAAAAAGGGGATGAAATAAGTAATGGAAAAAAGAGCTGTGAGGGACTCTTTAGTAACGGTTTGCCGGGTTGATTTAAATGAGCAATTTAGGTTCTGTGGTATGAAACTTCCAACCTCCACAGTAGATGTGACCATCCTTTGTTACTGCCACTCAGCTGCTTTTCGTTCATGTGTTTCTATTCTCCTGAGTCTTTAATAACTGAGTTAGTATATAGCCTTGCTATGTTGCTGAAATTGACTTTGAAAAAGAAGAGACTAGCAAAAAAAAATTAAATAATTAGCAGTGCAGAGTGTTTTCCATATATACTGAGTGAAAAAGTAGTCATCTTGGGATTACCTCATTTGTACTGCAGATACATTATTTATCTGAATTACGGTGTAAGCTCTCTGTTTTAGTTTTTTCTGCCTCCAGGAATTTTTTATTCGATTTGACAAATGTGTAAAAACATAAACACAACTGGTTGAAATGAAATTTGATTTGTATTTCTCATTTAAGTGGGCAAGAGACATGATATTTTGTTTCACCCAACAACTGAAGGGTTCCGCAGTCTGGAAGGACCAGTGTTGCTACAGCTAGAGATGAGACAAAAGAGCTATATTCAGTAATATTCTGCACTCGTACCTTACAGGCTGTACAATTACTCACCTCTCACAGTCTAGGCAGACAATAATAATGGTAGATAGACCTGTGCTTAATATATGTGGGACATGCTGAGTTAAATTCTACTTTCAGTTAAATGTATTGCACAGCACCTCATTATTACCCGGGTAATTCTTATGAGAAATTTGCCCAGTGACAGTGGGGAACTTGACTCAGCAAATAATTATCTGCTTCTCACTTTAAGCTGGTTTTTGTTTCACTGTTATTTCCCCCCGTTTCCTTTCCATCTCCCCGCACCCAAGATTCCTGCAGTGCTCAGCAGAGCTGTAGAGATTCTCCATGTCAAATACAAGAGTGGTATGAAAGCTAGCCAGAAATTGTTTTGGCCATTTAATGGTGGTATTTCTAAACACCAGGATCAGTCTATGATATAAACTAACCAAATGGGAAGAATTCTGCCAAGCTTTCCAAGAAATAATGTTACATTTAAATCACTTTATACCTGTAATAAAGTGGTCATCAAGGTGCTCACTGGGTAGTCAGTATTATGGCTTGGAGCCATGCTCAACCCTTTCTTCGCTGTAGTCTGCGGGCTCCACCCAAGCAGTCTGTATGTAGTTCAACATAGAGCATGTTTCCAGCTGAGGTACTGTGAGTAAAGTGTGTTTCTTGTGCATTAGGAGGTCCCTTTACAAAAATAATTCACTCCTATCTTATCACAGACTGCATGGAAAACCCTGCTTAAGCCTCAAATCAGCAAAGTACTTAAGTACTTGTTGAAGTGAAGTGCATGAGTGCTTTGCTGACTCGGAACCTACATCCTTATTTCTTGTGCCTCTCACTTAAAAGGAAAATTTCCGTTGTTCTTGGTGGAAATGGTTTTTTAATCAACTACAGATCAGAGGCCCTGTTTCTGACTGACACAGCTCTGCTACAAGCTTTTGGGTTGGTATAAAGGCACTGCAGTCAGTATATCACTTGTGCATGGCATACTTGGCTCCTTGGGTGAGGTGCTGCGCATGTTCACCAAGAGTGCTTGCGTTGTTACACAGTATGGTACCCTAAGGTATGTCTACACTAGAAAAAGTTAAGTCGACTTAACAAGATTGCCACTTAAAGTAGACCTTATTAAGTTGACTTAACAAAGTGGCCTCTTTTAAATCGACTTTATCAACTTAACATTGCACATAGGCATCCCCACTGGATTAAGTCAACTTAAGAGCTACTCCCCATCCACATCATCCTTAGATCGACTTAAGAAGTTGACTTAAGGCTTAAGTCAACCTAAGGAGTGGAAGTTAAGTCAACTTAAGCTTTCATTAAGTCGACTTAAGGAATTTCTTAAGTCGACTTAATGAAAGCCCAGTGTGGACATGAAGTAATTTAGGTCGATTTAAGGGGCCTTAAGTCAATCTAAATTGCTACTGTAGACATACCACTAGAGTGTGACCTGGCACAGCCCAATGCAACATCTTTTGGGAAGTTTTAGCAATGCAGGGGGGGGGGGGGAAAGAGTCATGCAGGAGTGACAGGAGAAAGGGGTCAAGCTTGCAACTGTCTCTATCCCTTAATGTCATCTATATCTCAAAATTTATGCACCTTCTTTAAAAATCCCCGAAACCCATGTGGTCCTCCTCATTACTCACCATCTCTGACTGAAGCATGGAATCTGCACAGCTTCGCACTATTGCCATAAGCATTGGAAGCCCAGAACGGACAATCATCCACTATTGACAAAATCCAAGAAGAACCAAATCAGCGGGAAATTTGAAGATTTCTTGGAGGAAAGCTTGCTCTGGGATATAGCAAGAACCAGTTTAAGACTGTTGGTGGCATTAACAGAGCAGTTGCAAATGGTGGAGTACTACTTCTGGGCCTGAGAAACAGCACTGACTGGTGATACCTCCTCATAATGAAAGCTATTGCTTTGAATATTTTGACATATGATGTTGACAATTTCTGTTTTAACAGTTTTATAAAGTGTCAAAATATTTAAAACAATAGCTTTAAATCACACTCTAATAATTTCTTGTGCAACTTTTTTTTACTTTGTCTATCTGTAAATTTCAATTATTATCAATGGAAATATTTCTTCATCAGTTTGTGGGTTAAATTTACTGATAAAAATCTAATCCTTCCAAGTGTAGCTAAACTGGGTGTCAGAAAGCTGTCAGCAGTTTAACTGGGTTTCACAGAGTATTATGGGCTGGAGCTATGGGCTTCCCCTGCCTTACGTCTGTTTAATTTTCAGGAGTTTTGTCCTTACTCTACTATGATGCAATTAAATAGCATCAAGTTTATAGCCTGTAGACCTAGTTCTGTTACATTGAGCAACCCCTCTTCCAAAATGGCCACTACCAACTGGTTCAGAAAAGTATTTGAGATGGAGAATCACCATCTGTTGGTTAAGATCATTATTTCTTCTCATAATCCAGCCTCCTTTGAGATAGGAGTTCATGCCACATGTGACCGGGGCCTCCTGGGATACCCTCCTGGACATGCAAAAATCAGGGCAAGCTGCAAAACCAGGAGTCAAACTCCCCACACACTGATGGGTGGTACTTAAACCAGTCTCCCTGTCAGTCACAGCCAGGCTTCTGGCTCCCCACACTGGGTAGCAAGAAATCTGCCCAAAATAGAAACAGCCCCGTTTATTGCACTCCATCTCCTCTGGCTCCCACCTAGCCACACGGTCCCTTAAAGGAATAGATTCTCTTGACCCTAAAGGGCCAGCCACATCACACAGAACAATATAGGTTTCGATCCTACCCAAAATACCACACTGGTAGCCAATCCTTTAGCAACTACAACTAAAGGTTTAATATAAAACAAAAAGAAGCAAAATATGAGAGATGTTAAAGGGTCAAAGTTAATCACATACATACAAATGATTTAAAGTTCATGTAAAGCAGTTTGCAGGCTTGTTCCTCTGGAATTTGCAGGCTTCTTCCTCTGGTAAACACCCAGCACCAAGGTGGGCCTCAATCCTTTCTTCAGTCTCAGAGGAATAGTTCCAGAGATGGGTGTTGGCTGTAGACTGGGGACTTGAGACAAGATGGAGTCGGGGCTGCTGCTTTTTATCACCTCTGGCCTTCTCCATGCTGTGTGCAGTTCTTTCCAATCAAAATGGAGTTGAGTCACATGTTCAAGTCCTAATAGCTCAACAGGTTTCTCCTTGGGCCCATTGTACCTGGGAGCTTCCTTAATGGGCCATTAAGGAGACAATGGCTGTAGACATCCTGTCTGGGGAGTTTCCCCAGAATCACACAATTTAAAATATAGATATAACAACCATATTCCTAACTTCTAATACAAATACAATTCCTACACATAAACTATATAATCATTCCCAGCAAATTACTACCTTTCTATTGATGCCAAACATGACATAGTTCCTATGGATTATAGCATTTATGAGATATTAATACAAAATAATATCATAAATGGTTCCCTAAATCCGGACAGTGTCACACCACAGTCCTTCTGTTCATGAAACCCTAATGTATTTAAACCCAGTTTAACAGCTTTTGCCTTCTTTCCAGCTATACTAAAAATGAATTTTACTGGCAGAGTGAAGAACGTAGAAAGTATATAAATAATATAGAGGCTCAGGTGGTCTTCAGTGGCGCTCTACCTGTCCCTAAATGAGTAGAGTGAAGACAAGACAAGATTATGATGATCAGCAGATGGCTTGGTCAGTGATGCTATAAGGAGGACACTGGAATGTTTGACCACTGGAAGGCATACGTAGACCAAGTATTATTTTTATGGGATAGACTCCATGGCTATGTCTACACTTGTAAATTTAGGTCGACTTTAGCTAAGTCAACTTAACTAAGCATGTCTACACCTAAATTTTAAGTTGACTTAGGGGGGAACTTACAAAGTTGACCTAGAGCGTCCACACTGGACACCTAGGTCGACTTCTAGGGGCTAGGGGGACCTTGGGCAGGTCCACGGTGACAGGGACCCTGGCAGAGCATAGGGGCAGGGTGGGCAGGGCTCTGCCCTGCCCTGTGGGGGGGCTTTCCAGGCTCCCTCTGTGCCCCCCCCCCAGCAGGGAGGGCAATGGGGGAGTCCTGGAGAGCCCTAAGTCGACTCTAAGCTGACTTAGGGCTACTCCAAGTCTACACTGGCTTAAGTCGACTTTAAAGAGTCGACTTAAGCCTAAAATCGAATTAAAAGGAGGTTTAATAAAGTCAACTTAATTTTCATTAAGTCGACTTAAGCAGCTTACTTAACTTGACTTAAGGAAAGTGTAGTGTAGACACAGAGTAAATTAAGTCAACTTAAGCAAGCTTAAGTCGACTTAATTTACAAGTGTAGACGCACTCCACCTGAGTAAGGAGGGAAATCGACTTCTGGGATGTAGGTTGGCACAACCAATTAAAACAATTTTAAACTAGTGAGGAACTCAGGGAAAACTGTTGGGAGATGCTCATGTAATCTCCATGACTGAATTGGATATAGAGAAAGTGGAAAATCAAGAAAGAAAAAGTACAGTAAGGGAGAAAGGAACCACAGAGAATGGATAACAAGAGGAACGATAATGCCAGTACTAATGGCAGTAACAGTCCAGCACACAATATTGGCAGTAAAATGAATGGACCGAATGAAGTGAGGAATCTAGGTTAAGCCAAGCAGAAGCACCTATGATGTCTGTATACCAATGCCAGGAGCCTGGGTAATGAAATGGAAGAACTAGAATTACTGGTGCAGGAGCTGAAACCAGATATTATAGGTTCCAAAGGGGTAGCCGTGTTAATCTATTGCAGAAAAACAAACAGAGTCCTGTGGCACTTTTAAAGACTAACAGATTTATTTATTGCATGAGTTTTCGTGGGAGAAAATCCCACTTCGTCAGACGCTTTGAAGATGGGAAATTTACGAATTTCCTCCCATTTTGTAAATTTCCCATCTTCAAAGCATCTGACGAAATGAGATTTTTCTCCCATGAAAGTTCATGCAATAAATAAATCTGTTAGTCTTTAAAAGTACCACAGGACTCAGCTATTATAGGATAATGGAAACATGATGGAATAGTAGTTATGACTGGAATACAGGTATTTAAGTGTATATGGCTGTTCAGGAGAGACAAAAATAAAGATAAAAATGGTAGAGTAGAATTGCATATAGTTGCCGAGGTAGATTGTAAAGAAATTAGAATGGATAAAACAATCTGTTTGGGTGAAAATCACTTTGGGGAAAAAGGGTAATAGAGGCTTCAGTGACAGAGGATAGTGTCTGCTACGGACTGCAAGGATCTGATTTGGACATGGATAGAATTCTCATTAATATTTTAATGAAATAAATACTATTCAGTAAATGTGTGATTATGGGAGACTTTAATTTCCCAGATGTAGATTGGAGGAAAAGTGCTACCAGTAATGGTAGGGCTCAGATATTCCTGGATGTGATAATTGACACACATCTTCACCAAATATTCACCATCCAATAAGAGAAGATACTATTTTATTTTTAGTATTGGTAAACAGAGAGGACCTCCAATAAATGACAGTAGAATAACCTTGATTTGATGAGCATGAGTTAATTCAATTTAAACTAAATGGGAGGATAAACAAAAAATAGGGCTGCAACTAAGAGACTTGATTTCAAAGGGGCAACATTTTAAAAATTAAGGGATTAGTTAGGGAAGTAGATTGAGCTAAAGAACTCAAGGATCTAAATGAGGAGGAGACTTGGAAATATTTTAAGTCCAAGTTGCAGATACTGTGTTATTAAAACCAAAAAAAACCCCCAACAACAAAAAAAACGCTGCCTCACAGTTTGCTAATAATAAACAAAAATGAAAAACTCAGTGATCTACAATACCTCTTTTTCTTTTGCTCTCAGCTAATTGCTGTCTTAGACAAATTGGGGAGTGAGAATGGGACATATTCATTAATTTTTATATGTGACTGTGACTAGTTTTATTTATTCTTCCAATATTGATTTATACAAGTGAATAATTCTCCTAAACAGCATACAATAAAATGTAATATTTTTGAAGTGTGTGAGTATGTCTCCCTCTTACAGCTGACCCACACAGACATGAACATGCCGCTCTTATCGGATAATGAAGTTGCTATTTTAGTTCAAGTCGTGCTTTGGAGCTAAAGTGTCTCAGATTCTATCCTGCTGAGTTCAATACAAATTAAAACAAATGGGCTGTTTGGGTGGATCTGAGTGAGAGAAATCATTTTCACAAGTCTTCCTTCCTCCAGGTCCTCATGCAACCTTGCTGTTTTTCTTTATTTCCCTTACCACTTACACAACCTCCTCTACTCAGATCCTTCTATTGACATGAGTATTCTGCTTGTGCAATTCTGCATGAGTTGTTTGAGGACCCCAGGGATAGCCAGAAGCAAAATAATGTTCCCTTTTCAGACATAATGCTTCATTTTTATTAGGCAATGGTATCCTATCCCTTTTAACATGCAGGATTTACAGTTTTGTCCCATAAAACATTTTAAACTAAATAAAAAGGCTTAAGATGTTCCAGGATACTGAGACTTATTCCCCATCCCCTTGACTAATGCCAATCCCCTGTCAATTTTTTAAATAAATTGTACTGACTGCATTTTAGAGTCATCTGCTTCTGAGCGCTTCATTAATATAAAGTTATCCAAATGAGAAATGTGTGTTTATTACCACTTACAGAAACTTGTGTTTACTACCACATAGAGCACATTAAAAATTGACCTGTCTTGCTCGTTAGACATGGCTGAGCATTAGCAATGGCTTTTACTGTCAGTTCATCTCTTTACCTGGAGCACGTGCCTGGGCATTAAGGACAAACAGTGAGAGAAGTTTTAATTTGATTGCATTTCCACATTATAAAATAGAAATAGGGAGTAGAACGATATTGCAGTAGTCTAAGAAGATAAGCTGATATCACCGAGTCACTGCGTTTGACTTCCACATTACACATAATAGGCACTGCCAGGTTCTGACTACCTCCTGTGGAGTGTTCTGCTCCCTGAACTTCCACGGAAGTTGAGGATTCTCACCGCATCTTAGAGTTGGATACACTATCACAAGAATGGAATAAAGTGAGAATGAAGAAGTGCAAAGTCCCTGTCTCTGGAACACAATAGGAACAAACTGGTATTTTGGTTTTAAATAGGAAAAAAGTCCTTGAGCATGCAGTAAATCTTAGTATTTTAGTGAACCCTTTGGAGAGTTCATTACAATGATCCCTATTCCTTTCGTATATTCTACAGACCTTTCAAGAGTTATTGACATGTAAAGTGCTGAGAGGACACCTCGATTCCCCCAATGAATTTTTGGTCTTTATGCTCAAACATAAAGCTAACTTCAATGTGACACCTATCTTGATAAATGATAAATATAGATCCAAGTGCCACTTGATGTAATTTAGAAATAATTCAAAGTGGTCAAGGGGAGGGAGTATTCCTCTTGTCTCTCATTTAAAATACAGCTTCTGTTAAGGCTCATTAAGAGTCATTTCAGATGAGCTCATTTTTCATGAGACGGGCAACACAATAGTAAAATGACTGCACTGAATGCATGCTAGTGTCTTAATAAATGAAATGAAAAGAGATGCAACATCTGATGTCACCTAAGATCTTAAATAATCGAGAACTTAACACATTTTACTCTACAAGATTTGTGCTAAATTCAAACCCATGGATCTTCATGTGCAATAAATAGTTAGTCTTTCTCTTCTTATTTCATAATGAAATGATATGGGATGCTATTTTTCTGAAGACAAAATATTTTTTCTTCTAATGAATATTAGAATAATTTATTCTATGAAAAGCCAGAATCATAGGCATGTTTCAATTTGTTTTTTGTTGTAGGGCTGTGAGCTGTTTTAGAAGGTGGAAAAAGAAAAATATTCCAATAATTAAGCCTTTTCACATTTGCTTGATTTATAGGTTAACTTTTAATCCATAAAGCTATGTCTACACCTAAAAATGCTAAGTCGACTTAGTTAGGTCAACCTAACAAAGTCGACGTAGCACGTCCATACTAGAAGCCTACATCGACCTAGCATGTCCATGCAGGCACTTGCTAGGTCGATTTAGGAGGGGTGCATCATGGGAATTGTGCCAACATGGCACCTGAGAAGGGCCCAGTCCCCCAGCCAATCCCAATAAAAGAGGAAGTGAGCTCAGCACCTTCCATTGTGCCTGGCAACATGCAGCACGAGGAGGGCATGGAGCGCTCTCCGGTGATGCAACTTGCCAGGGGGGTGCTTGATACCTCCTATGCAGTGCCCAGTGCTCTGCTCAGCTGGAGCATGCTCTTCCTGGACCCCAACAGTGCAGAGGCAGACAGCAGCACCACCACCATGCTGAGTCTGCAAGCCGCCCTGCTGACGGTGCCCCCCATGCCCCATCGCCTCTGGGACCATGTCATCCTCACCATCTGGGATGACGAGCAGTGGATCCAGAACTTCAGGATGAGCAAGCAGGCCTTCCTGGAGCTGGTCCACTAGCTCACCCCAGTCCTGCAGCGCAGGGACACCCATTTCCGACCTGCCCTGCCTGTCGACAAGCGAGTGGCCATTGCGGTCTGGAAGAGGGCAACCCCAGACTTCTTCCTCTCCATTGCCCACCAGGATGAGCAAAGCCACCATGGGGGCCGCCCTCCTGCAGGTCATCAGGGCCATCAACCAGGTCCTGCTAGCCTGCCTTGTCACCCTGGGCAACCTGCAGGATAACATCGACGGCCTCGAGCCAGGGAGTATCAGAACCACAAGGGCTACAGCTCTGTGGTCCTGCAGGCCCTTGTGGACCACAGAGAGATCTTTACAAACATTTATGTGGGCTGGCCGGGGAAGGCGCACAATGCCTGTATGCTCAGGAACTCTAGCCTGATCCACCATATGCAGGCGGGCACCTTCTTCCCCTCCCCCCACCATCACCCTCACGGATGTGCAGGTGCCAATCCTGATCATGGGAGATGCTACCTACTCCATGCTCCCCTGGCTCATGAAGCCCTACACCGCAAACATGGACACCAGCAGGGAGCTGCCTGGGCGTCGAATGTGCCTTCAGCCAGCTCAAGGCGCACTGGAGGGCCCTCCTGACACGCCTACATCTTGCCGACCACACCATCCCAGAGGTCATCAGCACCTGCTGTGTGTCCTACAATGTTTGTGAGCTGCGGGGGGGGGAAAGGGTCCCCCACTTCTGGGAGGCCAAAGCCCAGTGCTTGGCCGGCCAGTTTGAGCAGCCTGACGCCGTGCCCCAGACACAGCAAGCCCAGTGGCGAACAGTCCTCACCCGGGAGGCACTGAAGGACCACTTCCTCACAGAGGAGCATTGAGGGGTGGCCCAGATACCAGACCCCCTCATCTCCCCCACCCGCTCATGCCGGATCCCCACCCACCTATTCTCCCCCCATCTCCAAACCAATAAAAAGAACAAGACATGAAATAACAGTTTACATGGGTTTTATTTACAGGGAGAACTGGGGCTTGAGAGTTCAGGGGAAGTGAGGAGGGGGTTTAGGGGTGGGAGTGGCAGGGCTTGTGGGTTTTGGGGAGAGTGAGGGGTTTGAGGGGAGTAAGGGGGTTGGGGTGGCTTGGGGGGAAGAAGCAGGTTTAGGGGGGCAGGAGGGGCAGGGTGGGGGGCCAGTGCTACTACCCTGTGGGAGGCGGGTCCTGGGCCTGCACGCGGCCACCCCTGGTCCTGGGGTGCCGGCGAGGAGGGACAGCGGGATCCAGGGCAGCGGCACCCTCAGCCGGCCAAGGGTACCAGCGCTCCTCCCGGCGCTCAAGGCTGGCTGCCTGGTGCTGCAGGGCAAGGCTCTGGTGCTCCAGTGCAACAGTCTGGCACTCCACCAGATCCATCAGGCACTGGAGCATCCCCTGCCCGGCCCTCTGGTGGGCATCGACCGCTGCCGCCACGCCACCAGGCGTGCCTCTGACTCCTCAGAGATCTGGACCAGGTCCCCGAGGTGCTCATCCCGTGAGCGTGGCATCCTCCTCCTCCTCCTCCTGGTTGTGGCTGGCGGGGTCCCGGGAGTGGTGCGTGGCAAGGGCACCAGAGCTGCTGGAGAGAAGCTGAGAACATAGTTCCTCCCATTAGCTAGTCACTAGTGCAGTGTGCAGCCTGACAGCAACTGCTGTTCCCTTACCATCCCACTACATCCCAATCCGTGTTCTTTGGGATGGGGCCACCTGGGGACATGCCGCCATGCTGTGCTGCCCCGGTTGGGTGCAGTGCCCACAGTGGCGAAATGCAGGCAGCCCTGCCCTGGGGATGTCTCCAGAGGCCACATGCCAGCGGTGTCGGGCGCATGCTCTCTGGCCTTGACACTGCCACCTATGGTCCCCCCACCCCATCTCTCGACACACCCTGCACACTGCTCGGGTCTGGGTCCTCCCCACCACACAGCCCCCGGCCTCTCTGCTGTGTGGGAGGGCCTCCGAGCCCCCACCCCCATCCCCGGGACCCTGCCTGTCCCTGAGCCATGTTCCCCACAGTGCCTGTCCCACAGGCATGCCCAGCCCTGCCCACGGGGCAGTGGGGAGGAAAGGGGAAAGGAGAGAGGAAGGGAGCACTCACCGTCAGGTGCTGCAAGTGTCTGGTCTGCTGTCCCCTTGCCCTGGTGGTGCTCAGCAAGGAGACCCTGCTCCTCCTCCAGCTCCAGCAACGCCTGGCCCTCTGCCGGGCCAGGGATCAGCTCCGGGCTGGCTCCAGGGTCCAGGGCTGGTGGAGTGCCCTCCTTCTGGGTGGTGTCTACTGGCTCCAGCACCACATCCTCATCCACCAACCCTCCTCCTGATCATCGTCCAGGGAGGCAGGCTCAGTGGAATCAACGGTGTGGGCTGGGAGCCCGGTGCTCTCCCAGCCCAGAAAAGCATCGAGCTGTTCAAAATAAGGGCAGCCGATGGTAGGGGCTGCTCAGCGTCCGCAGCCTGTCCTCCTGAGTCTTCTGGTACCACTGCTGGAGGTCCTTAATCTTCACCCAGACCTGCTGGGTGTCGTGCATGTGCTGCTTGGCAGCCAGGGCCCAGGAGATAGCGGCATATACCTCCCGGTTGTGGTGGGTTGTTCCCCCTATGGCAAGGAGGGCGAGGAGCTCTTCGTGGGTCCAGAATGGGGCCCTCCTCCTTTGCTGGCTGCTACTGCTGCCTTGGGACATCTTGATAATATGGCAGTCCTGGCCAGCTCTGAGGAGCAGGGTGGGCAGGGCTTTGTCCTGCCTTGTGGGAGCCCAGGGCCACTCTTCCTGGAGCCAAGAACCCTGGGAGGAAGGGCAGGATGCCAGTTAGGTCGACCTAAGGCGTCCACACTGAGTTTAGGTCGACCTAATAAGGTTGATTTAAGCGTTAGGTCAACCTAACAGGTGGTAGTTATTAAGTCGACTTAATGAAAGCCTGGTGTGGGCAGGGACTAAGTCAGGTCAACTGAAGCCTCTGTAAGTCGACCTAACTTGCAAGTGTAGACATCACCTAAGAGCCCACTTAGCAAAATAGAGGCGTAACTAAATATTGCTATTGGAGAGTAATTTATCATTGCTTTGTCAACATGATACTGGAAAAAAACAAAATGTTTTCATGGTATCTGTTCATTAGAAGTGGAAGCACATGACGGCATAACATCGGTTGGGAAGTGTATTTTAGGCATCTTAAATACTACCGGACAGATTTTTTCAAACTGGCCTCATTTTTGTGTCTGCAGTTGTTGGGTACAATTTTGCACCGAGACGTAATACCACTTAGATGGTTGACTATCTAATTGTATTTGCATGTTAGTGACATATAACTACAGCCACAGAGTGAAAGCATGAGCTGGAATGCCAGATTTAAAAAAAAATCTGATTCTGGCTATAGATTACCTACACCCTTAGGGTGTGTCTACACTTAGAAATTAAGTCAACTTAAGGAGGCTTAAGTCGACTTAACTTACTCTGCGTCCACACTGGGCTTTCCTTAAGTCAACTTAAGCAGTTCCTTAAGTCGACTTAAGGAAAAATTAAGTTGACTTCTTAACCTCGTTTTTTACATCAAATTAATGCTTATATCGACCTTACTAGGTTGACTTAAGCCAGTGTGGATGCAGAGTAGCCCTAAATGTCCTCCAGACCTCCCTCCCAGAATTCCTGGCACAGGAAGAGCCAGTCCTGGCCAACCACAGGGCAGGACACAACCCTGCCCCTCAGAGCTGGCCAGGCCTGCCTCTGCAAGTATGGCAGAGCAGAGCAGCCAGCGCTGCAAGCCACCAGGAAACCCTGGACCTGCTGGCCATTTGGGGGGATGAAGCAGTAGCTTCCCAATTGCAGGCAGCCATCGGAACAGGGAGGTATATGCCTCCATCTCCCATGCCCTGACTGCCAAGGGCCACACCCAGGACACCCAGGAGGTCCGAGTCAAAAATCAAGGACCTGCAGCAGGGGTACCAGAAGGCCTGGGAGGCGACACTCTGGACAGGGGCAGTCCCCGTCACCAGCTGCCACTATTTCGACCAGTTTCATGCCTTTCCGGAGCAGGAGAGTGGCAGCCTCCCAGCCTACATGATCAACTCCACCGAGCCCCCCTCCCTCAACAATGACCAGGAGGAGGGCTCAGGGGATGAGACCATGGTGCTGGAGGAAGGGGAGACCAGTGCCCAGAAGGAGCAGGAGGGCACCTCATCAGCCCTGGAGCCAGCTGCCAGCCCAGAGCTCATCCCTGTCCCAATGGCAGACCCAGCCTCACAACAGGAAGAAGAGGAGCAGGTTCCCCCTGCCCCAGAAGACCCAGGCGAGGGGACAGTGCAGCGGATACCTGCTGCACCTGCTGGTGAGTGCTTCCTCCTTCTCTCCCTCCCTCCCTGCGGGCAGGGCTGAGCATGTCTGTGGGACAGGGACTGCAGGGGGACATGGCCCAGGGACAGGCAGGGTCAGGGGAAGGTGCTCCCATAGGGGCAGAGGGGCTGGGGGCTGTGTGGTGGTGGGGTGGAACCCAGAGGCAAGTGGTGCAGTGGTGTATCTGGAGTCGGGGGGGTGGGGGGACTGTAGGTAGGAGCACCAAGGCAAGACAGCTGCACCCGACACCATTGGCACGTGGCCTCAGAAGAGACCCCCAAGGCAGGGCTGCCTGCAGCTCACCACCGTGGGCACTGCACCCAACCTGGGCAGCACAGCATGCCGGCGTGTACCAAGCGGTCCCTGTCCCAAAGGACAGGGACTGGGACGCAGGGGGATGGTCAGGGGACAGCAGCTGCTCTCAGGCTGCACACTGCACCAGCTAATGGGAGGGACCCTCTTCTTGGCTTCTTCCCAGCAGCTCCTGTGCCCTTGACATGCGGTATTCCTGGAACCCCAGCAGGCCCAATCAGGAGGAGAAGAGTGCGTCGCTCGTGGGACGAGCTCCTGGAAGACCTGCTCCGCGTCAGCGAGCAGACCGAGACACGCCTGGCGGCGCAGCAGGAGCAGGACGATGGCCACTGGAGGGTTGAGCAGAGGCTGTTCAAGTGAATGTTCAACCTCATCAAATGGCAGACCCAGGCCCTGGAGCGCCTGGAGGAGCACCTGTTCCCTCAGGGCTCTGCCCTGCACTCCAGAGGCAGCCCTCCTTGCCAGTGGCCCAGAACCCAGGGCAGATGTCAACAGGCCTGGGACCCGCCTTCCGGAGGCACTAGCACTGGCCCCTCCCCCTGACTGCCTTCCCTCCCCCCGACCCTCTTCATTCCTCCCAACCCTCCAACCCCCTCACTCCCCCGACCCTCTTTACTTCCCCCAAACCTCCCAATCCCCACAGCTCTCAATCCCCATTCCCTCCTCTGAATAAAAACCCTGTACACCATTATATGTTCTGTTGTGGTTTTTACTGGTTTGGGGCCAGGGGGGAATAGGTGTGGGGGGGTGGGGGAGCAGGCGTGGGTGGGTCGTGGAGATGACGGGGCCGGGGGGAAGGCCAACCCCTCAACGGTCCTCGCTGTCAAAGTGGGCCCTCAGCCCATCTCGGATGAGCTGTGCTCGCCGCTGGACCCGCTCAGTCCAGGGTAGGGTGTCATCAGGCTCCTCATACTGTGCTGCGAGCCACTTGGCCTCGGCCTCCCAGACGCATGGGACCCTTTCTCCCCCGCAGCTCGCTGAGGTTGTGCAGGCAACAGCATGTGCTGACAACCTCCAGCAGGTTGCTCTCACCAAGCTACAGGCGGGTCAGGAGGGCCCTCCAGAGAGTCTTCAGGCGTCCAAAGGCTCGCTCGATGACACTGCGGCATGGGTTGAACTTCTGATTGAAGAGGTCCCTGCTGTCATCCATGTGGCCCGTGTATGGCTTCATAAGCCAAGGGAGCAAGGGGTAGGCAGCATCTCCTGTGATCAGGACGGGCACCTGCACGTCCCCGATGGTGATGGTGTGGTCAGGGAAGAAGGAGCCCGCGTGCATGCACCTGTACAGGATGGAGTTGTGCAGGATCCGTGTGTCATGTGCCTTCTCCGGCCAGCCCACATAGATGTTTTGGAAGATCCCATGGTGGTCCACCAGGGCCTGCAGGACCATGGAGTAGTACCCCATGCAATTGACATAGTCCCTCGCACGGTGTTCTTGGGCTCGGGTGGGGATGTGGGTGGCGTCCACAATGTCCCCACAGTTGGGGAAGCCAAGTCTGGTGCAGCCATCGAGGAGGTTGTGCAGGTTGCCTAGGGTGATGAAGCAGGTTAGCAGGACCCGGTTGATTGCCCTGCAGACCTGCATGATGGTGGTCCCCATGGTGGCCTTCCCAATGCTGAACTGCTGGGCCATGGAGTAGCAGGAGTCCAGGGTTGCCAGCTTCCATATGGCGATGGCCACTCACTTATCTAAGAGAAGAGCGGGTCGAAGCCGGGTGTCCATGCGCTGCAGAACTGGGGTGAGCTCGCGGACCGGCTCGAGGAAGGTCCGCTTGCTCATCCGAAAGTTCTTGCAGCCACAGGTCATCATCCCAGTAGTCAGGACAATCCCACCAGTCGCTGCTGGAGGCACGTGTCCAAAGGCGATGAGGCACGGAGGGCACTTCGGTGAGTGCGGCAGCTTGCTGGGGCAGCAAGGGGGGGAGCAGGCTGTCATCTGCCTCCGTGCTGGCAGCTTGTCAGCAAAGCCTGCTCCAAAGCACATGGAGCCTTAGCAATATCAGGCAGGTGTCACGCAGTTGCCTGGCAAAGCGCAGGAGAAGAGTCTGGTCCATTACCTGCTCAGCCTCCATGTTGCCAGACACAATGGGGAAGGTGCTGAGCTCACTTCCTCTTTTTATGGGATTGGCACTTCTTGGGTGCCACATGCCACACTTCCCACAATGCACCACTCCTAGGTCGACCTAGCCCCTTCCAGTCAACTTAAGTGTCTAGTGTAGATGCTCTAGGTCCACTAGAAAATCCTTAAGTCGACTTAATGAAAGCTTAAGTCGACTTAGTAACTACCAATGATTAGGTCGAATTAAGTCTTCTTTGGTTGACCTAAGCCCAGTGTGGATGCATAAGTCCACTTTGTTAAATTGACCTAAGTGCAGTTAGGTCAACTTAACAAAGTGGACTAAGTTGACTTAAAGTGTTGCCACTTAAAGTCGACCTTATTAATTCGACTTAACAAAGTCGACCTAACTTTTCCTAGTGTAGACATAGCCCTGGAGACTTAAATCTCTCAGGGATCTTGAGGTTGGATTCCCATACATCAGTCTGGTGAGTAGCCAAGAGGGGGCACTCCAGCAGATCTTTGATCTAGTATTTAAATAAACCTCTGTATTTAGCTGAGCCTCAAATATACCCTTTCTTTCAAAATTTCAGAAACAGATTGTCAGCACAATACTAAAATTAATGTTGAACATGTACATCAAGAGGCAAATACATCATATACATGTACATCAAGAGGTAAATATACATAACTTTCTATGAGATTGGTACTTTCGCTACCTCATTAATCAAAAATAGTATCTAAGGTAACAAGTATGGTACATGGTCTCAGGTGATGATTAGTCAACTAATTATTAACCTATTGTACTTCAAATAAGTCTTTCCAGCACTCACATCTTAAATGGTTGGGGCAAAAATAATCAAGTAGCTAAATCCATATGTTCTGTAATGAAAACTTACCCCAACGTGTTGTTAACATATGGTTAGATTAAAAATCTGTCCCTTAAAAAAATTCTATTTGAAATTAATTGGCCAGTTTTGTTTTGATTTATAAGTATGGATTTCTCTGTGTGTGTTTTGGTATGATGCATACAGTGTACCATCTGCTAATTTCTATACTTGCCATTCTTACAGTCATCAGGGAAGGGAAGAATTTTAGAATCCTACCCTATGAAGTGTTCCAGCATGGAATTCTTAAAAATTTCAACTCATCTTCTGGGTTGCAAGAATGGAATCTGCAGACTGAGCTGAATGATCAGTGAGGCAGGGATACAAGAGTGAGAATTAAAAAGATCAGGTGTAGAATCTTTTGCCAGTTTAATATCTGATGATTCTGTCTGGGAACTGTAGGTCTGATCCAATACACAGTGTTGTCAATGAAAAGACACTTCTTATTCAGTTGGACCCTGGTTAATTGTATTGCATCACTGATTCTTATTATTCGAAATAAATTCAGTCCTCTGAATTTATTGTTGGTGGTCATTCAACTGAGAAATCTTGTCATGGGGGCTGGAGTTTTTTGTTTTTGTTTTTTCCTGAATCAGATGCAATATTAAATATACATTATAGAGACACAAAACATAAGGGCTATGTCTACACTTGCTAAATTTAGTTTGAATTAGTTAGTTCAAACTAACTAATTCGAACTAATTTTAGTTAGTTCAAATTAGCTTAATTCAAACTAGCATGGCCACACTGGAATCTTAGTTCGAATTAGCGATCCCCATTCATTTCAATGGCCAGTTAATTCGAACTAAGAAATTAGTTCGAATTAACATGGCCACATTGGTTAATTCGAATTAGTTAGTTCGAATTAACCCCTTAGTTCGAATACCCTATTTGAACTTATTAGTTCGAATTAAGGAAGCCCTTAATTCGAACTAACTAAAGTCTAGTGTAGCCATGGCTTTAGTTAGTTCGAATTAAGCCTCCTTAATTCGAACTAACTTGCCAGTGTAGACATAGCCAAGGATATTAGTGTGCTGAGGTTTTTATATGAAGGTTCTGTAAGATCTATATAGATAATATGGAAACTGTAACCGTGAGATTCGTTTTCATGTTATTCCTGTTATCTAAAAACATTACCAAGAAATTGCTTACATTTGAACCACAATATTAGTACAGTGGATGCTCATTAGTGGCAACATATCAGTGCCCTTTTGCTATGTTGTTCCTCTGGAGAGTGTTGTCTGACCAAATTTGTATTAAGAAGTAAGGGTGTTTCAGAAGGGGTGGGGGCAGTCACATTGTGGGGGAAGGAGTTAGAGGGTGTGGGAACCCCTAGTTTGGAGGGAATGGAGCAGGGCAACTCCCAGTTGGCAAAGTGACTGAGTGAGCCCAGCTTCTGGGGACAAACTAAGCAGTGTCATGCTCCACCCTGGCCAGGGATGGCTGGCTGGGGAGGACACCCTTTGCAGCCTGTCGAGGAGGGGAGAGGATAGCTCATACCACAAACAGTGGAGACAGGAGGGAGGAAGGGGACATGTAAGTGCCCTGGGGACGGAGGTTCCCCCCACTTCTCCCAAGTGCCTAATAGCACACCCACATCTCACCGCTGGCAACTGAGATGGAGGGGAAAGCTCAATGCATGGGGAGGAAGGTACTTGATACTCCCTCATTACAAACACACACAGCCTGCCACCTGCAAGCGAGATGCCACGGAAGGGAGGAGGGGACCTTCCAGTGCGCCTCTGTTGCTTCTCTAACCACAGTTTCAGCCCTGAAAAATGTCTCTCTTCCAGACTCCCCTGTCATGGGATGCACATCTCTGCGCCCCAAGGTTATGGTCTGTGTAACTTTCCTGTTCACTTTTGCAATGTAACTGTATGGTTTGATGCCAATATGCCATCCAAGGTTCCTTTTTGAATACTCATAACATATTCTATATGATTACTCTGGTTTCATGTTTCCTGCAACATCATGTATGTGTGCCCATGTGAAGCAGGTTACATGGCTCAGGGGGAAGGGGGTCAGACAGAACTCTCTTCCAGCAGCACATACACAGAACTGAGGCTGGAGAATTACATGACAAAGGCAATGGAAATTGCCCTCCCTGGCCCAGATAGAAGTCAAGAAATGACCACAGCCCAGGAGGAAGGGGGACTGAGGGTGCTTACTTGGGGACTGCCCCCTAAGTGCCTAGTGGGCACATGCCCTCAGCTGGGAGCGATCACACACAGAAGGCTGGTGTGAACTCACACAGTGGGGTAAGTGGGGGTTCAGGAGTGGAGGTCCAGGGGTCACAGTGGCACACCTGACCAGATTCGGGGAACAGCTTGTCACCTATCCCAATCTCCTCCTTATGTAGGGGAGTTCAAGGAGGAAGCAACAGCACTACATGTTCCTCCCCCTACCTCTGTCCCTGGATGTTACATCATGCATCAGAAATGTTGCTTTTATGTGGCAGCTACGTTCTTGTTACCAAGTGGATAATTCACAGTAGGGAAAGTGTTCGCAGGGGAAACGTTGCTCAGAAGCAGCACTTGCTTTTACAAGGTGTTGTGTCTACAGTGCGGTAGCTCTAGAATGGAGGTTGACTAAATTGGATTTGAACTCAATGCATTAATTAAGAGCCAGCTATTGTCCTGGCTGTCACTGCCAGAGAAATATGGAAGCTGGCCAGTGCATCCACAGCTTCAGGATTGGTACTGTTAATGCAGGAGGGATGGGCACCATGGCTGCGTCAACACTGGTAAATTAAGTCGACTTAAGCTTGGATTAAGTCGACTTAATTTGCCCTGAGTCTACACTACACTTTGCTTAAGTCGACTTAAGCAGCTTGCTTAAGTCAACTTAAGCAAAATAAAGTCGACTTAATGAAAATTAAGTCGACTTTATTAAACCACCTTTCTACTCGACCTAAGGCTTAATTTGACTTTTTAAAGTCGAATTAAGCCAGTGTAGCCCTGGGGTAGCCCTAAGTCGACTTGGGGCTACCCCAGGACTACACCAATGCCCTCCCTGCTGGGGGGGGGCACAGAGGAAGCCCAGCATGCCCCCCAAAGGGCAGGGCATGTGGGCACGGTGTGACACTGTCTGGATTTAGGGAAGCATTTATGATATTATTTTCAATGGCTATCTCATAAATGCTATAATCCATAGGAACTATGTCATGTTTGGTATCAATAGAAAGGTAGTAATTTGCTGGGAATGATTATATAGTTTATGTCTAGGAATTCTATTTCAATTAGAAGTTAGGAATTTGATGTTATATCCATACTTTAACTTGTGTCATGCTGGAGGAATGCCTTAGATGGGAGGGTGTGAACAACCATTGTCTCCTTAATGTTAAGGAATCTGCCAGGTGATATCGTCTCAGGGAGTAAACTGATGAGCCATTAAGGACACAATGGTTGTATTCTTTATGTCCTTAATGGCTCATCAGGATACTTCCTGGGACCATTCTACCTGGAAATTTCCTAAACATTGAGGAGACAATGGTTGTTCACATCCTCCCGTCTAAGGCATTGCTCCAGAATGACACAAGTTAAAGTATGGATATAACATCAAATTCTTAACTTCTAATCAAACTAGAATTCCTAGACATAAACTATATAATCATTCCCAGCAAATTACTACCTTTCTATTGATACCAAACATGACATAGTTCCTATGGATTATAGCATTTATGAGATAGCCATTGAAAATAATATCATAAATGCTTCCCTAAATCCAGACAGCATCACACACAGGGCTCTTCCCTGCCAGGGTCCCTGTCCCCCTTTGCCCCATTGCACACAGGGGGTGCCCCTCCCCTGCCACCGTGGACCTGCCCAAGGTCCCCCTAGCCCCACAAAGTCGACCTAGAGCGTCCAGTCTGGACACTCTAGGTCGACTTTGTAAATTCCCCTTTAAGTCGACTTTAATTTTAAGTGTAGACACACTAAGTCGACTTAACTAAGTCGACCTAGTTAAAGTCAACTTAAAAGTGCAAGTGTAGACATAGCCCGTGACACAATCTTAGACTGTTCTGAAGAAAGGCAGAATGTATCCCTGGCTAGTTCACTACCTGCCTATTTAACAGGTTAAGCGTTAGCATCACAAGGGATGGGCGGTAGGTGTCTTGAATACAATTACTGTCAAGTAACTAAAATGATTATTTTAAAAAACTATAATACTTAACCAATTAGCTGATAAGCTGTCACACCAGCGATAGGAGAGCTTGCTAATTTGTGACAGGTTTCTGCTAGTTTTTGGTATTTTTTACTGGAGAACTCAAATGACAGTTTTAAAAAAGAAATCAACTTTAATTCTATTATAGATATATTATAAAATGATGAGAATTGAAGGCCACTGTCTCCCCACATTTGTACTTCATGCAAACCAAGAAAAGCTTGTGGCCTGCAAAATTTTAGGCCTACCCAACCCTTAAAAGTTTTGCCAGTAAAGGTGTACAGGTGGTCCCCCCCCGACCCTCCAACTTCTCCCCAGTGCATAACAGCATACACACATCCTCCTGCTGGCAACTGAGAAGGGGACGGCTCAAGGCATGGGGAGGAAGGTCCTTTATGCTCCCAGATCCACTGGCAAACCCTCCTTGTGTAGATGCAGTTTCCATCAGCAAAATGTGCTTTTGCCAGTATAGCTCATACTGGTTTGGCAAGTGAAATAAGCTATACTGGCAAAAGCACATTCATTCTGGTATTCCTGCATCTACACTAAAACTGCTGCTGTATTGAAATGTCATCACAATTCACACATGCCTCTCACTAGCATTGCTCTACCAGGAAAAGTCTTTAGGGCAGACCTGGGCCTGAGTATGCACATAAGGACAATAACCGGAACAAAAATGGTGCATTGCTACCTTTCTTGAGGCTGCGGTCAAGAATAGGTATACAGCTGTGCTTATTGTCCTATCCCTTACAGACACTGATGTGCCAAAGTTGAGCTAATTGGATGGCACATTATGCCTCATCATCTCCCAGAATACCTATAGCTAGCTGTATGCATATTTAACTCATCAATCCCCATAGCATCTTGGTGCAATTTACAAGAATTATTAGTGATATATAATGACATTATATAGTGTCATTCTGGAAGGACCGTGTTCTCTGTTACACCCCAGATAGAATTGTATTCTGTCAGTATGCTTTCTATGGGGGAGTTACCAAAAGGGGAAAACAGGACTCATAGGTTGAAGTCAGTCACTCTTTTAAAGGGAAGGCTGGTCCCTTACAAGTATGCTGATGTTACTGTCTTTTTATATAATCTCTATCCTTAATAAATTGGTGTGTGTTCTGTGGCTTCTGTAGCAAGCATGTGTCATCCTGTCTCATCTACCATGTTCCTGCTGAGATATATTAATTTGCTGTCTGGGTGTATTGTTGGTTATCTCTGGGGTTCACTGTGGTCATTAGGAAATGCATCAGTTTGCTTATGAACCCTCACTTTGTTTAGGCATGAGGTGATTTTAACAGAGTGAATTTGACCTATAAAGTTTGACCTATAAATGAACAATAGTAGCAATAAGAAAAGCTAGATGAGAAAATAATTTTTAAAAAATCATTAAATCTTATGTTTTGCAGTGGCATGATTTTTATACTATTTGTCTTTGGCATGCATGCTTGTCAGATGGTTTTATGATGTCTTTTAACAGGTGTTAAATGAAACCAAAATATATCCTAGGAAGTATTTAGGAATATAAGAACTATCATCTTTGATCAGAATCAGATGTCCATCTATTTTTGGAATCCTGTCTCTAAAACTGACATATACCATAGAGTTCAGAGGAAAGTGCAGTAATGGAGAATTATTTGTACTACAACATGCTTTCCAAACTTCGCACTAGAGTCATTTCCTACCAAGAAATGAGTTTGATCAAAATTAGTTGTGTGAACTCCCAAATTGCATACAATATTTTTAAATGACAAAACAAGTCTGGTAGTTCATTCTGCAACACTGCCAGTCTGCAGACAGCCCCATACAGACAGAAAAGGTGTGGATCAGATGCCAAGACCTACACAGCTAGGAATGGTTCACTCAGTTTATCACACTTAGGCTTTGTACACACTGCAAAGTTATTGCGCGATAACGCTCGTTATCGCGCAATAACAGGCACAGCGTCCACACACAAATCCATATTGTTGCGCTGTAACAGCTGTCTTACCGCGCAACATGTAGACCACCAAAATGAGGGTGGTAGCGGCTACTGTGGAACAGCTGTTCTGCGATAGTTTGTGTGTGTACGGTTGCTGCGCAATATGAAACCTCCGGAATGTCCCAGAATTCCAATTCCATCCCTTCTGCACTTCCTTCTGTACTCTGTGGCTGTGACGTGACTGTACCCGCCCTCCCATCATTCCCGGGAATTTTTGAATTCTTCACTCTTCCTGTTTGCTTGGTGTGGAGTGCAGCTGCAGCTGTGTACTCCAAGAGCAATGGCGGCTCAACGCAGCAAACGTGCTCCAGTCTGGACCACAGCCGAGGTGCTTGATCTCATAGGCATCTGGGGAGAGCCTGCTGTACAGGCACAGTTACGTGGCAGCCGGCGGAATTTCGATATTTTTGGCCAGATTTCTCGGGCCATGGCAGAGAAGGGGTACGAGAGAGACACTCTTCAGTGCAGGTCGAAGGTGAAGGAGTTGCGGATTATGTACCACAGAGCCAGAGAGGCAAACAGGCGCTCCGGCTCAGCGCCGGCTACATGCCGATTTTACAAGGAGCTGGAAGCAATCCTGAGAGGGGATCCCACAACCACCCCAAAAGCTCCTGTGGACACATTGGCACCCCCCCCCCATGAAAAGGATACCGGAGCAGACGGTGACGAGCAATTTGTCGACGAGGACGTGGAGGTGGAAGATGACCTGGAGGGTGAAAGCGGTGCAGCCGACCTAGGGAGCCAGGAGCTGTTCTCCACGCCACCTGACCCGTGCTGCCCAGATTCCTTCTCCATACTGTCTTCGGAGGCAGTAGAGGGGAGCTCTGGTAAGTTTCATCAGAAGTGGCTTCTATGCTAGCTGGATAAGCTTTGCGCGCAAATGAAGAGCGGGCAGGAAATAGGCGTTTTGAGTTTCATCCTTTCTTTTCTTTTTTGGATGGGGGGGTCTACCCCACATTACATGAGCAGTGCATCAATGCATGTTGTAATTGCCAACAAATCCTCTCCATTGAGATCACTGAAGGTGTCCTCGATGTACTTCCACAGCCTCCTAGTTAAATTCGATGGGAGAGCAACTGTTTCCCCTCCCCCATAGAGGGATACTCTCCCTCGCCAGTTGCAAAGCACAGCAGCAGGAACCATGGCTGCACACAAGCCTGCTGCGTACGGTCCTGGCTGAAAACCAGTGACATGCAGGATATGCATTCTGGCTTGCAGAGGCACTCTAAGCAGCGAGATATCGGCTTCCATGGCAGTGCCGTATGTGAACTAATTGCCCAAAGCACTGCAAATAGTTCACGGAGCTGTGTGTCTTGTCTCGGCAACCCGAACCTCCCTTTGCAAAAGCCCTTTCAGTCCCCGGCAATGCCCTGTCCCGTGGGCACAGCGGAATGTGGCGGCAGCGCATATTACCGGCTCCTTAACCAAAGTGAGAACAATAGCACTACTTATGATGTTTCATTTTTCCTTAGAAACGACCTTCGCTGGTCGGTGGTCTGCGCCAGCTGACCGGCTGAGACAGATAAGGAGGAGGCCTCGCAGGAGCAAGGAAGATATCTTCCAGGAGCTGATGCAGTCCAACGAGGCATCAGCAAGGGAGACTAGACAATGGAGGCAGGAGTGCCGGCAGGAGCACAAAGAAAACAATTTGAAAAGACAGAAGCAGAAGGATGCCCTCATAAGCATCCTACAGGAGCAGACCCAACTGCTGAAGACCCTGGTTGGTCTGCAGACCCAGCTGCTCCAGGCTCGCCCCCCCCCCCTTCAGCCACAGCAACACTTTCTGTCCCCCATGCCCCATTCTCCCTCAAAGCAGTTCTTTGAAGCCCAGGGACCCTCCTGGTACAATGTTACATCCACTCCTGCACCAAGCTATGGCATTGAGAAACGCACCTACACGCATCTATAGCCCCTTTTGCAGACACTGCTTACTGTAAATATTTAATGTTTTATAATAATAAAATAGATTCACTTGAACTTTGCACAGTGTCTTTATTGATACAAAATAAGATTAGTTGTTGCATGTTTAGTATTCACTCATTCGAGCATAGTACAGTACACGCCCACCGGCACCGTCCCTCCACCCCTCATTCAGCACCCAATAGTGCTTGGGAACACTACTGCAGAGTGATGCAATGTGTCCTATGAGTCCCCATCACTAAAATGCACCCTAAGTGCCTCCCTTATGCGGACAGCTCTCAGCTGTGCCCCCCTGATACTCCTAGTGGCTGGCTGCTGGAAGGTAAACTCTAGCCGCTCAGCCTCCACGTCCCATGAAGGGGGAAATTTCTCTCCCTATTTTCACAGAGGTTATGCAGGACACAGCACGCCGCAATGACGGCTGGAATGTTGTCCTCATTTAAGTCTAGCCTCCCGTACAAACTGCGCCAGCGGCCTTTTAAGCGCCCAAAGGCGCACTCTACGGTCATTCGGTACCAGCTTAATCGGTAATTGAAGCGCTCCTTGCTGGGATCCAAATTTCCAGTATAGGGCTTCATGAGCCAAGGCATCAGTGGGTAGGCTGGGTCTCCTATGATGACTATGGGCATCTCCACATCCCCAACAGTAATTTCATCATCGGGGAAGAATGTCCCTGCCTGCAACTTCCGGTACAGGCCCATGTTCCGGAAAATACGAGCATCATGCACCTTACCCGACCACCCCGCATTTATGTCCGTGAAACGCCCCCTGTGATCCACAAGTGCCTGAAGCACCATGGAGAAGTAGCCCTTCCTATTAATATACTCAGTCGCAAGATGCTCCGGAGCGAGAATAGGGATGTGCGTGCCATCTATTGCCCCTCCACAGTTCAGGAATCCCATGGCCGCGAATCCATCGACGATCTCCCGCACGTTGCCCAACGTCACTGTCCTCCGGAGCAGAACACAATTAATGGCTCTGCACACTAGTGAAAGTGCTAACCCGACGGTCGACCTGCCAACTCCAAACTGATTCGCGACCGAGCAGTAGCAGTCTGGAGTCGCCATTTTCCATAGCGCGATTGTGACACGCTTCTCCACGGTGAGGGCGGCTCTCATTTTGGTGTCCTTGCAGTTCCATGAATGTGACTTTCTGCATTCGAAAGTTCTGTAACCACTGGTCATCATCCCACACCTGCAAAACGATGCGGTCCCACCACTCGGTGCTTGTCTCTTGTGACCAGAACCAGCGGTGCACCGTGTGCAGATGCTCTGTGAAGGAGCTCAGCAATGCGATGCTGTTGTTCTGCATGGCAGTCACCAGCCCAGGGTCATCCGAATCCTGCTCTGATTCAGAGCTGAACGCATACTGTGCCACCAGCCAAGATGTATTCATTATGCTGAAGGCGACAGTCGAGATCAGACCTGGATCCATGTTGCTGCCAAAGGAGTTCCGGGAAGCAATGCACTACTGTTGAAAATGGGCGTGAGTTGCTAGTAGCAACTCTCGTGATGCAAAGGGAAAAGAATGCACCATGGGAAACCAAGACTTTACCCATGGTGCTCAGTGCTACTCTACTTCAACCCAGGATTCTTAGCACCAAATCAGGATGGATGGAACTGTGGGATAGGTTCCCACAATTCAATTGGGTTTCTTGTGAAATCGCGAATTGCAGGGGGGGCTCTGTTCCGTCACAAGCGGCAGAGTGTGTACAAGATCCTGCGCTACAAAAACCACGTGACTTTTAAAGCGCAACGGGCCTGTTGCGCGATTATTCCTGTAGTGTGTACATGGCCTTAGTCCTTTCTGCTATTTGTGATTACAGTTAGGTCTGTCCTCAGCAGAAGGAAAGATCAGTTTTCTTTTAAACTGATCTTCCACCTTTGCTCTCATCAACATACACCTTTTGTGCTTTTAAAATAATTATTCAGCTCTATTCAAGATAGGTTTCTATATTGTCCTTATCACTGCATACCTGAGGCTATGTCTACACTTGTAAAGTTAAGTCAACTCTGTTAAGTCAACTTAACAAGGTCGACTTTAAGTGGACTTAAAGTCAACTTTGTTAAGTCGACTTAACAGAGTGGCTAAACTTTAAATTGACTTAAGTCGACCTTGTTAAGTCAACCTAACAGTAGACATAGCTGTCCACACTGGCTTTAAGTTGACCTTATTAGGTCGACTTAGCGCTATTCCCCGTCCACACTGGCTTTAAGTCAACTTAACCTGTTATTAGGTTGACTTAAGGAAGCACTTAAGTCGACTTAATAAAAGCCCAGTGTGGATACGGCTTTGTGTAAGTCAACTTAAGTGTCCTTAAGTCGACCTAAGTTGCCAGTGTAGACGCACCCTGAGTGCCTGCCAGTAGTGCACTAGGTGACATGACTAACATACATCTACCATGATTTGTTATTTCTTTCCCCTCTCTCCAGGGGGAAAATTGAGTGTGGAATGTAGTGTTTTGGTTTCGTGTACGATTCATGATATTTTGGGGGATGGGTGACTTGTCCTCAGGTTTTTGTTTTTAAAAATACACACTGTTATGCATTTATTTTAGAAAAGGCAGATCAAAGAAGTCTGCTTAGCATTATAAGCAGAAGGTGGTGAGTGTTTTGATGGTCCTTGTTTACTTTAGGAGTATATTCCAGCTTCAGACCGGCCCCTGAGAAAACTCTGTCTCCAGCACAGCTGAGTTTACCCTTGTGATAGAAAGTTCCATTCTACCTAAGAAGCAAAGTTATCTACCACAATCTTCATAGCTGTACGTTAGGCCACTTTTTAGATATGCTGGGCCCAACCTGACAATAAGGACTAAGACTTTGAACTGGACTCCTATTTTATCATGCTACTGAGATTCCCCAATAAACTTGAGCAATGTAGCTGATGTGTTTGACCAAAACAAAACTGTCTTCTAAATAACTTAAGAACTTCTTTAATGACATATAGTTGGATATATACATTTGAATGCTTGAGAGTAATAAATCAGCCCTTCAGTGAATGTGTTTTTACTCCATACAGCTTTTATGTGGTTTAGCATATTGCCTTTGGGACATGCACACTCCAATTTACTAGTTAAAACAAAGAAACAATAGAATCCAGCAAGGAGATGAGCCCTTAGGAGAAGCAGAGTAAACAATCTATTTGAACACTTCTATTGATTGGTGGCACAGCGTATTAGGAAGATAAAAGAAATAAAGACACCTATGCAACATGTTATTCTGTTAAATGGAGCATCCATGTGTAGAGCCCTGCAGGTCCGAGGGTAACCACTCCAGATCTGCAGGTAACCACATCCGTGAGTGCGGGTGCAGATATCCGCAGCCCCGTTGTTGCAGATTGGCTGTGGCTGCAGCTCCTGTTTTTATGATCAATCCCTGCAGCTGCTGCTACAATGTGCATTGTCAGCATCACACAAGGGACCAAGGAAGCGCTCCAGCCAGTCCCAGTTGAGCTCTGATTGGTGGTCTGCCAGCCAATCAGAGTCTCAATCACAATAGGCTGGCGCTGGGAGAGTCACCACTCACAGTCAGTTAGCATGCTGGCCTTTGATTGGCTCAATCCCCATGCCTTCCCCGCCCACTTCTTCATTTTCTTGTTTGTGGCTCGTATGCCATGCTGGTCAATCAGAAATTTCATTTGTGGCCAAGAAATCTGATTGACAGTACATCATGCAAATCGCAAACAAGAAAAGGAAAAAATGGGCAAGACCCATGTGGTGAATGAGCCAATCAATGCTGAAATGCCGACTGTGAATCCAAGTTCGGTTGCAGATGTGGTTCCAGATCCACATAAAACATGGCATGCAGATTGCAGATCAGATAAAGACTGACATGGGGCGGAAGTGGTCCGTATCCAGATCCACATTTTTGTATCCGCATAGGGCTGTACCCATGTGCACTGCTAAGATATTAAGGATGAAATTTTGCAAAATTAGCAGCTCGAATTGCTGGTTTAGTTCCATGCATTTGTATTTTTGTGTCTCCAAAATTGCACTCTCGCTTTCAGTGTGGTTAGTAAACAATTTTTCCTTTTATATTTATATATCATGTTTTTCAGTGTACTATATGGGGTTCATAGTACCGAGAGAGAATGCTTCGTATTTCATTCAGGGCACTGGAATGCTTTGTCAGAAATATTAGTACTGTCATTAGTAGTGCTAACAGATGTCAGGCCCTTGCAGTTCAGCTTCCCATTGGAGGAGAATTTAGTGACACAGAATCCATATCTAGTTTTCGTATAACTTGTTTTGTTTACACATACATGCCAGTTCTGATATAAAATTGGTCAGGAGTAGCCTGCAGGCAATCCTGTCTTTCAGGGATCTCAGTCCAAACACCAATGTTTAGTTCCCAGGGTCCATCAAAACCTGATTCTAGCAGACAGCAAATTGTTTTGCTTGTAACTTCACTAGAAACAGCCAACTCAGAAAACCAAAACTACCATGATATGCCAGTGGCTTAAGAAGGGAGGGTAGATGGGGTGGGTTCTGAGTTACTACAGAGAATTCTTTCTTGGGAGACTGGCTGATGAGACTTGCCCACATGCTCAGGGTTTAACTGATCATATTTGGGGTTGGGGAGGAATTTTCCCCTGGGACAGATTGGCTAGGGCTCTGGGGGCTTTTCGTCTTCCTCTGCAGCATTAGGAATGGCTCACTTGCTGGTGGATTTTCAGTATCTTAAAAGTCTTTAAATCAGGATTTGAGGACTTTAATAACTCAGTCATAGGTTAGAGGTTTATTGCAGGAGTGGGTGGATGAGGTTTTGTGGCCTGCATTGTACAGGAGGTTAGACAACTAGATGATCATACTGGTCCTTTCTGACCTTTGAGTCCATGGCGATATGCACACTGACAAGTTAGGTCAACTTAAGGAGGCTTAAGTCGACCTAACTTAATCCCTGTCCACACTAGGCTTTCATTAGGTCAACTTAAATGGCTTCCTTAAATCAACCTAATGAACACTTAGGATGACTTAATAAGAACCATGGGGTATTCGAACTAACCTTCCTTAGATCGACCTAACCCTTCCTTAGGACGACCTAAGCCCAGTGTGGACACATAAATCCACTTTCTTAGGTTGACGGTCGAATTACTAAGTCCCAGTTAAGGGAAACCACTTTGTTAAGTTGACCTAATAAGGTTGACTTTAGGTCAATTTAAAGTTGACCTTATTAAGTCAACTTAACAAAGTCAACCTAACTTTTTCTAGTGTACACATAGCCTCTGAGTCTATCATTTCTTTCTAGACTAAGAGCTTGCTTGCATGCTAAGAAAAAGAGCTCGTATGATTATGTGTAACAGTACTCCTGCCATAAAAAATATTTACCAAAATAATCTGGGTTCTACTCCTTTAGCTAGGGTGACGACCCACTCTAAATTGGGTGGGACAATACTAAAATTTACATTTTAAGTCCTTATTCCTGGCTGAATGACTCTGGAACAGCATTTGTCCCAGAGCCCCAACCCCGTCCACCTGCCGGGGCCAGGAACAGCTCTCAGGCACTGTGCCCAGGGCAGGTAGAAGGTCGGTGGCTCTCCACCGTAGTCCAAGGCTCCCAGGGTGGCTCTTACCAGGGCCTAGCTCTGGCTTCCATCCTGGTCAGAAGGCAGGGCCTTTTGGGAAAGAAGAAGAGTGAGGGTGGGGCCACAGAGGGGACCATTTTTGCAGTTTGAAAAGGTGGTCACCCTACCTTTAACACTATCATAGAGCAGCTAACATCTATCATTTCTCTTAACGTCATCTATTTGCACTGCAGGGGTGGAAATATATATATATATTTAAAATGAAGGGGACTCAGAGAGAATGAGGCTGATGTGTTAGTTTTTCAGCATTTAGGTTATGGGGGGGAGACAGAATGATGTATGTACTATTCACTTAGTACTAGATAGTTACAGTCCGTGTTAAGTCACATAGGATATTATGGGGGAGGAAGTATCAAATCACTTAATCTTCTCAAATTCTGACTCCAACGAGGGGGGTATAGCAGGGACTGCTCACCAGATAGTCCCCAGGTATGTATGTAGGTGAAGGGAAGAAGAGGGATGAGGGCAGAGAGGAGTCTTGATAGGTTCCTGATGCTTGATGGCCAGGTTAGTTGGCTGAGTGCAGAGAGGGAGTAAATTGCTGCACAAAAAGGAGAAGTAAATTATTCCCCACACCTGGGTAAAGGTGGAAGCTGGGAAGGAGCTGTGAGTTTGCAAAAAATTCTTCTCTCATCAGCTCTTTGGGCAGTGCTCCTACTGAGGACAGATTGTACAGCCTCGCCCCCTCCCAGTCTTTTGGGGGTTTAGTTATTTTTAGTCTTGATGTTAAATTAATATTGCATTAGATTGAGTTATCCTAGATAATCCCATTTTAAGTTCACAAGCAAAAAAACTGAGTGTAATGGCAACTGACATTTAATATTTATAACTCTTTGAACAGTTCCTCCATTGTAACAGCAGTCTGGCTCAGTACACACTATACAGACAGGCACTGCTCCATGTTGCAGCTGACAACTAACAGAAAATGGAGAAAAGTCATTACTCCCCCCGCCCTCCACTCATTCTTGACTTTACTGTACAGAGGCAATGTTCCAAGACTTTAAAACTCCGAAAATGTCTGTAAGCCTATCACAGTTGTGTACACAATCTTGTGGGTACCTAGTATGAAGCTAGACATCATGTGGGACTTTTTTTCCCCGAGAAAAAATGTGACAATATCAATTTTTTGGCATCAAAATGTTTTTTATTTTTTCCCCCCGGTTTTTGGAACAGAACCAAAAAAAATTAATTTTTCTGAGGTTTTGATGAAAATGGAAATTTTTATCACAATGAAAGAAACAGCCTATGAGAGGGTGCTATCAGGCACCCTGGGGAAGGCTTCAGGCCCAGCTGAAGGCACTTGCACACTTTCTGGTGGGAGATTGTGAGCAGTGGGGTGGCAGACAGACTCTGGGCTAACAAGATAATTGGGGAGAATATAAGGAAGCAAAGGAAGTGGAGGAGGGAGCTAGGAGGTGGAGCCTGGGAATGAGAGCTGTAGGGAAGCCAGTATTGCATGTCATGAGAAAGAAAGAAAGAAAGAAAGAAAGAAAGAAAGAAAGAAAGAAAGAAAGAAAGAAAGAAAGATGCACACCTTGATGAAATATAAATGACCTAGCATGGGTTAATGACTGAGAGACTCTCTCAACTAGCCAAGCAGCAAGGTTCACCAGCAGTGACAGAGACATCCTGTGATACAGCCATTTTATGATGGGAAAAAATTCCACCAGCTCTATCAGAAATCTCAAGACACTCAAAGGTTTGGCATAATCACCTGTGCTGCTAGATAGTGCACATACTTCATATTCCTGCCGTTCTGAAAGGCTATACCATTTCTAGCAATATTCCCTATCTCTTCAATGGGAAAAGTCTGCTGGAAACAGTGGGAATCTTTCAAATTAGGGGATTTACTATAACTGTCAAGGGGAAGAGCTCTGTCATGAGATATAGCAGTATAAAGGCACAATGTTGCCCACAAGATATTTTATAGAGCTGGGTGAATAATGCAAACTCCATGAATATTCATTTAAATTGCAAAATGAATTTCCTAGCAACTTTTTTGTAAGCACTTGCCATAAATGTTGAAGTGATCAAACGGTACAAACGTTCATGGAAAATTAATTTCAAAGTGAGATGTATCTGTGGTTACAGAAACTAAATTTTACAGTCTCCCAGATATGAATATTTGTGCCAGAAGTGTTTGTGTGCTTAGGCTGTTTTCAACAAGCTATTTGAGAATAGAAAGCATTTGTGGAACTTACCTGAGCAAACATAACAAAAACATGCAAAGAACAGTTTGCCATCAATTACTCTATTGAGCTAAACAACCTCTCCCCACTCACAATGCTACAAAGTAAGTTAATGAAGAAATTGGAGAAAAATTCTATCTTCTGTTTCATACACAGAAAAATAGTCCCTACATTATTTGTGAAATATGTTATTAATGATAAATTGTTTCCTCTGCTCTTGTATTTTATGCCCTTATTACAGAGCACTAATAATAATTTTTTAAGCCTTCTCCTCAGGCTCAAAGTAGACTTTAGAAATCAGAAAGCAAATAACCTGCTGTTAAGGTGAGTGTGCCTGAGAGTGTGCCTTCCTCCATACAAGGGTTCACGTGCTCAACACAAAGTTACAAGAATAAAATTCCCACAGCCACAATATTCTGCCATTTCTCTCTTCCCCACATACATGGAGCTCTAGGAAATCTGTCAGAGCAATGGCAGAGCCAGATTTTGCAGCCAGGGAAGCAATGGGTAGTGTCTCCCTATTCAGACTTGTCCGTTACCACCTGTGCTGCCTCCTTCTCACTTTTCCAAGATAGCACTGATCACCTAATCGATACCCTCTGCAATGCTCATCCCAGCCTCGTGCAGAGGGGAGGCCCTGGGGTGGGGGTGAGGCATGGCAGGCTAGAGAGTGAATCGACCCTGCCCTCACATGGCAGCAGCAGCTCCTGTCCTGCAGAGCTGGGCCCAGCTTCCCACACCACACTGGGCATTGCGACTTGGTGCACTGGGTCATAAAGACATTCAGGTTTGGCCCGGCTGCCTCTCCATTGTGACAGAGGGACAGCCATGTCCAATGTGAGTGCATGGCCTTGTCACTTTGGCTATGTCTACACTTGTTAATTTAAGTCGACTTAGCATGTCCACACTCAAAAATGAAGTCGACTTAAAGGGGACCCTGCCAAATCGATTTAGAGCATCCACACTGGACGCCTAAGTCGACTTGTAGGGGCTTAGTGGACCTGGGACAGGTCCACAGTGGCAGGGGGGACACCCCTTGCCAAGTGCCAGGGGGCTCAGCATTTGTTCCATTGCTGGGTACAATGGGGGCTGAGCCGGACAAGGACACTGGCAGGGCATAGGAGCAGGGTGGGCAGGGCTCTGTCCTGCTGTGTGGGGGGGCACGCTGGCTCTGCCTGTGCCAGACACCCTGGCAGGGAGGGCAGTGGGGGAGCCCTGAAGCCCTTTACGTCGACTTAAAGTCGATTTAGGGCTACTCTGCATCCACACTGGCTAAATCGACTTAATAAAGTCGACTTGGTCAGGAAAGTCGATTTAAAATGAGGTATAATAAAGTCGACTTTAATTTTCCTTAAGTCGACTTAGGCTGCTGCTTAAGTCGATTTAAGGAAAATGTAGTGTGGACGCAGACTAAATTAAGTCAATTTAAGCAAGCTTAAATTGACTTAATTTATAAGTGTAGACCCACCCAGAGTGTGTGGGATTGCAGTGCTGCATGACATTGAACTAGGCCCCGCCCCACAGGTCAGGAACTGCTGCTGTTGGGTGACTGTGGGCTGGGTTCACTGTCCTGTAAATATGTGTGCTGTATACCTCCTTTTGTCAGTTATGTATTGTGCTTGAAAAAGTGCCACATGTGCACTTGAAAGGCACTGGAGGGGATGGCGGGGGGAGTTGCCCCTATTGTCTCTGCCGAAGGCTTATGCTGCAGTCTGGACTCAGTCAGTCTGCTGACTTTTTTTTATCATTACTTGTGACTTTAGTGTGAGTTTTGCCTGAAGGAGGACTACTGGATTGGGGCCAAAATCAAGAAACAGGTCAGGGACATTGGCAAGCTGTTTATGTATCAGTAAATCCCAGACAGCATCTATGGGAGTGACTTTTACTTCTCTATTGAAAACAAATAATATATAGGCACCATTTAATGAAAAATATTGTTTAGGTCCAGCCTTCATCCATAACTGTACAGTATATATGTGATTTCTCTCTCTTCTACTTATTCCATCTTCTTTCACTGTCTCTAGTTTCCTCTTTCTTTGGCAGTGAGGTGGGGGAATCAAAAAACTGACCTGCAACACCCCTACCACTGTAGTCTGGAACAGACTAACATTCATTCTGTGTCCAGATAGTTGGGAGGTTTTATGATCCTCAAAGGACTACATTTGATCAAATCAATTTTCACACGTCGCCTGAGATGGCATTTAAACCCAGGTGAATTTAAATGTTCTGTTTCTAGTTGCATGAAGTAATGTAACTGTCTCTCAAACAAAACTACTTTCTTAAACCATGCACTGAGTAGTGAGGTGGAACTGTTCATTCACCCTGCTGTGGCAAACAGCTGAAAGGGCGTGGGAAGGTTTGGTGTGCATGTGTAACATCACCTTTCCCTCAGCTGCCCACTGTGTTTTTGAAGCAGTTTTACACTAGCATGGAGCTGGTTGAATTTACAATACTCTTTAGGAAACCTTTAGCTTTTATCACCAATTCATTCCTCTATCACTGCCCCATACACTTCCTTTCCTTCAAGCTATGTTACCTTTCAGATTCTACCTATCCCATTTGCCTACCCCATCTAATATAAACAATCCTTGCCTGAAGCTCCATTGGATTCCTTACAGGGCCAAGTCAAACCTTTTGCGTTAATAATTATTATCTGTACTGTACTCCAAAGTGTGCTAGGTGCTTTACCAAAGAACAAATACATGGCCCCTGCCCTGGAAATCCTGCAATCTAATATGATGTGACATGAGAAATGAGGGTAACAGAGTAGAAGTGGAAGAGTTATAGCAGTACGGATAACCATGCAGTTACTCAGGCATGTGCAGAGGCTCAGTTAAAAGGTTTTATTATTAACTTGTTTACTGCTGGCCTTGCAGATGAATTGAGTCTTAAGCGAAGATTTGAAAAAGGGGCTGTTATTTGGCAGTCCATACTTAGGAAGGGATCCAGAGACGGGAAGAGGCATAGAAAAAGGCCAAAAAAAGGGATGTGGGAGAGCAGATGAATGGGGCATTCTGGACCTATGTACTGCCACCCCTCCCCCCCAGCTTGAAATGGTTTCCATTATACACAGCAGAGATTCTCATCCAGGGTTACATGTATCTAGGGGGTCCAAAAACTTACCTATATATTTGCCTAGTTTTACAACAGGCTAAATTAAAAGCATTAGCAAAGTTGGTGCAAACTAAAATTTATACAGACTATGACTTGTTTATACTGCTCTATATACCATACACTGAAATGGAAGTACAATATTTATATTCCAAAAGATTTATTTTATAGCTATAGGGTAAAAAATGAGAAAGTAAGCAGTTTTTCAGTAATGATGTGCTGTGACACTTTTGTATTTCTGTGGCTGAATTTGCAAGCAAGTAGTTTTTAAGTGAACTGAAACGTGGGGTATGCACAGTGGTTAAAGTATAATTTGATGGGCCCTGGAACCCTCCTAATCTCTGGGCCCCCTTCCCGTATTGTCTGGGCCCCCTTCATGCATGTGCAGGCCCCCGCCCAGGTAGGCATTTGCAACCACTTCTCAGTACCACATGCATCAGTTATCGCTCCACAAAAATATTTATAATTTTATATGGCGTTTATTGTCACAAACTAGCAAACACTGCATAACACAATAAGTATTGTGATTAACAACGGTGCGGCGTAGGACCTGCCAGCAGCCAGGGCAGGGTGGAACATGTGTTCTGCTGGATTTTTCTATTTTTAGGGGCCCCGGAACTCTGGCCTCTCAAATTTGTGGGCCCTGGAACTGCGTTCCGGTGCGTTCCCCCTTACTTTAACCCCTGGGTATGCAAGACAAAACAGACACCTGAAAAAGATATAGTAGCATGGAAAAGTTGAGAGCCACTGATATACAGGGTTTACAGCAGCAGTCGGCAACCTTTGCCAACCCCTGTACTGTTTCCTCCTCCCCAACCCTCAGCTGCTCCCAAGGGCCCCCTCCGCCAAAATAAAATGTGGCTGTCACCTGAAAATTCAGTGGTGGCCACAGTTGGAGTGACGGGGGGGGGGGTGTGCGCAGCAGTCAATGGGAGATACTCAAGGTACATAAAATACCTTGCGTCTCTCCCGCCGACTTCTTAAATCCTTCCTACACACTACACTAAGCCAACCAGAAATGGCGTCTGGTCAGCATAGTGTTAGTGCAGTTATGGAGCTGGTGTTCCAGCTCCAGTTCGGTTATTGATTGAGCGCGTCTACACAGACACCTCAATCGAAAGCTGCAGATCGCGCTGACGGCAGCAACTTTGCCACCGTCAGTATAGACTTGCCCCCAGGCATACCGCTGAAAGGAGCTGCTCATGGAAAGAAGCTGCCCAGACCAGCTCCTCTTGATGGCATGCCTGGGGATGGGGCTCCCCAGGCCTGCTGCAGAAAGAAGCCGTAAAGAGTGACTCCTTTCAGCAGCGGTACAGCCCTGAGAGGAGCCACTATGGGCAGCTTCTTTCCACAGCATGCCTGGGTCATGGGCATGGCGGGGACCCTCTGTGCCCCAGCCAGTACTAAAAGAAGCTGCCTGATGGGACAGCTGGATTAGGATTCCATTCCTTTGGGATTCCATTTCACCTCCACAGCCAAATGCTGTGCTCAGCTAGACCGCAGAGGCCCTGAGGTCTTCACTCTGTAGAGGAGTTGTGGGTCACACTTCTGTTCTATATCTCCTCAAGACAATTTTCTATTTCTTACTCGTATTTACCAGCTTTTCATCCTTTTCTCTCTCTCTCATGTTGTTTGGACTATCCTATCACATATGGCTTTTTAAAACCTTGCTCTTTGATTGAATTGTTTATTTACTTTCAGATATTTCCCCTTTCCACAGCTCCTTCTGCTATCTGTGTAATATTTTGGTTTTCTCCATTTTTTCCACCCATATCTCTGCTTTTCACTTCATGAATTTTCTTCCAGGCCTCTTCCTCATGTACCTAAACTGACTAATAGTGCTATTTTGAAAATGGGTCTTTTCCAGCTGATTTTTTGTTTAGAAACTCAAATTGTTTTTCAGGTTTTCGGTTTTTCAGTAAAAAGTAAATTTTTCTATGAAAAGAAAGCACCTTCTGCAGAAGCTTTACTTTAATCAAACCCCCAATTTTCCAGTGAAAAACAATTTTGATGGAAAATTTCCATCCAGCTCTATTGGATATGTTGTGTGCATGTGGTGGGGCATTGGTGGGAGGTGGCAGGGAGGGATCTTGCTTGTTTCATCTAACATAATTAATCTAACCCATCTAACCTTCTCCAATCCCTCATGCTCCTTCAAATTTATACAGTATATAATCATTGTCAGTTATGCTCATCTTTTGAATATTCACTCTTACTGCTAATAATGCTGTAAAATCCTGCAATATCCATATCTTAATTGATTTTATATTTTATCCTCCTCCCAGCCTTGCTAGGCCATGAATCCCTTTCCTTGCTTCCTTTTCTTTTGAGATTTCCCTGTTCTAAGTCACATGTACATCTTGATTCAGTTCTGTATGTTTCTAACAGGTGCATTTCCTCTCTGGTTAGCTGCCCCACATGCTGCATGGCATCCCTTCCTTTATCCTAGTTCTTGTCTACATTCCTTTCTAGCTCATTTTAAAAATATTTTGATTACTAAGTGTTATTTACACTTAAAGTACAAGTAAATCATTTTCTCTGACAGAGGCTATCCTACACAATACAGCTATGCAACACTTTAACAAGCCATTTAGCTAACAGCTAAATGTAATCGTAATTAGCTACAAAACTTTGTGATATGCCACTTTGTTGATATTTCAGATAGAGCTGCGAGAATAACTGGTTTTTGGTTTGTTTGGGGTTTTTTGTTTTTTGGGTTTTTTTTTTTTTTGGTTTGCTGGCCAAACTGAAAAATCAGAAGGGAAAAAAACCTGTTAGGCTGTCCAAAAACAATTTTAAAAAAAATCAAGTAAACTAAAAAAGTCAAAATATTTCATTTTGGGTTGAAGGAAACATTTAGTTTTAATTCAAATTCTGTAAACTATTTTTGAAAATGAAGTAAAATAAAGTCCAAACAAAAAGTTGTTGGATTGAAAAGCAAAATACTTCATTTTGAAAATGTTGAAACAAAACGTTTCAAATTTTTTGGATTTTTTTCTTCTTTTTAAAACAAAACAGGCAAATTTGACACAAATTCACAAAATGTTTTTAACAACCCGAATCTGCATTTTTTGGCCAAAAAAATAAAATTAATTGAAAACCACATAGCTCTATTTTCAAACCTGGAAACTAGTACAGGTAGTAGCAGAAAGTGAATTTAGGCTTGGCATTGCCACACCTTAATTTGGATATCCTGACTCTCAGTGGACTCCACAGCCTTAAGTTTGGCACCTGGGCTCTCTATATCATGCAAGGGGAGAGTAAGGTCCCAAACCTTGAGATTCATGCTACAATAGAAACTGCCTGATGGCAATGTGGCATAAGGCCCTCTCAGAGACTTAGGCAGCTCCTTTTCTCAGGGCTCACAGCTTGGAACCCTCTCCTGGAGTTAGGCACCTATATGAGGTCAATGCTTTTCCCAGAAAATCTGGGGAGGTAGAAAAGCCATCTCTTTTACCAAATTGCCCAGCACTTACCTAGAATTTGAGTGGTTAGATTCAAAACTCTCCTCTGCCCAATTTGGAACCAGGATTTGAACCCAGTTCTTCTATATCCCAGGTGAATCCCTATCAAACCACTGGACAAGACGGCATTCGCGTAAGGGCCGCCCTCTCTCCTGTTGGAGCTGTTCCATTTTGTATAAATAATTAAAAAGTAATTGGAGCAGCAATTAACCCTAACCATAAGTCTGTGTAAAGCCAATCACTCTCCCTGGCCCAATGAATATTTAATTATTTATACAAAGTGGAATAGCCTGATCCTGCTAAGTGCTGTGCATGTCCTGTTAGATGCCACTGAATACTTTCAACTCCTATTGCAGTCCATGTTCGTTTTAAAAGCTCAGCACCTTGCAGGTTGTCATCTACACTTCCACAGTGTCTGAGATGTTCAGATGTATGGGTGCTTTTAAAGACAAGAACAAAATTAAAAATCAATTCCAAATCGCCCTGATCTGATTCCAAACTTGCATCATCTAAATGGTTTGTTCTCACTCACATTTTCCTGACTTCAGCACATTGTCATTTACTCTCTTTTATTTGGATACAAGTGATAAGAGACATTTACTTACCATAAAGCTCTTTCACTATAAACTCTATAAATGTCTCTTTCCTTTTGCCAGCAGACCTCGTTATATTTCTGTCTTTTGTCAAGCTCTGCAGAGAATCTGTTCATTCTTGCTTCTGCTGCACAGTACATTACATATACAGTATGCAGCTGCCTGTGCCACTGTGGAATAATCTTGTGTACTAGACATATAGTGTAATCTAAGGAATTCTGGACCTCCTAGGAAGTGTGAACAAAATGTGTTTCTCAGATGAAACTGTTGTAGAACTGCTACTTTAACTCTTTATCACCACCTGCCTCATTCTAATGTGTGAACTCTTGTTCCTTTTTTCTGTCTAAATTCAAGTATTTAATTGTTTGTATCCAAAAAAAGCTCCCACTTCATTTTAAAGCAGGAGTGGGTACAAATGAACTGAAGAACTAATGAGACAATGAAAATAGTTGAGAACAGCATGATCATATGGTGCAACAAGAGTCTTCATGATAATTATAAATAGTAATTGCTTCTTTGCCTGTAGCAAATGTAGTTGACTGAGAACTTCAATGGATGGAAAACATATGCTCAGAGTGGAAGGCCCATAGGCAGGGCATTTGTCTGTTGATTTGATTCCAGAGGGGCTGTCTTATTGATCTTTCTTGTTTGTTCATGTCTTTGGGAACTAAAACTGTGGGTTTTGACTTGTTTCAATTTTATACAGTGTATTTCAACCAATGCATTTTAAGAATAGTAACAAAAAGACAAAAACTCACCACGATCCATGGTTATTCAGTGTTTAGGTTTACAATCTGCTCCAGCCTTTGACCTCATAGGTCTGGGGCTTTGAGTGTGAATAGACAAGGCTTGTGGTTTTAGATGTCTACTGTTGACAGTCCATCTAGGCATATCCCATTATCCTGAGACTGAATCTGATTCTGCTCCTGTTGAGCTAGGTTGTCACAGTCCCTTCTCAGATGTCTAGGGCTATAACTACACTACAGGCTTTGTTAAGTCGATTTACCAAGGTTGACTTTAGGTCGACATAAAGTCGACCTTGTTAAGTCGACTTAGAGCATCCACACTACACACTCCAGTCGACTGCCTGCGTCCACACTGGCAGGTGCTAGTTCGATGGAGGAGTGTTGTGGGGGCCTGGAGCTATGTTCCCTCTAACCTGTGGGTGCGCAGCGGCGCAGGGGCTGCTGCACACCCACACACCTTGCACAGCCTGAGGATGGAGAGGAGGCAAAGTGGGTCTGGGAGTGAGATAAACCCTATCTTTATTCCTCACCATGCCAGGAGATTGCTCATGTGCTGAAAGTTGCATACATGCATAATTATTTACAGGACCAGGGCCTCATGAATAGAAGAATGTTGATCTGGTCAGTGATGATGTGGGAGCAAAGAACCACAGCTTAGCAGTTTTGACTCACTTCTTAAGACAAGTCTCTGTTATATCCTATGATATTCACCCCATATTGGGAAGAAGTTTTTTATTCTATTGGTTTATCATAAATCATAGATTATTTGTCTTTGGAACATGCATTCTAGTTATTTTAGCTGTTCTAGCTGACGTGCAGAACAAAACTAGATTCTGTCATTTCCAAATCCGAGGTAGAGCTTTGCACACTGGGGACCTGGGCCTAAAGCTCACTCAAGTCGAAGATTCCCATTGACATCAATTAGGCTTTAAATCAGGCTCTTGTAGTGGTACATCTGCTTCAGCACTGTGCAGTTTGATTGGGAATCAGTCTTCATATGTGCAATGCAGCTGAATGATTGAACGCTTAACATTTGTGATGCCTGACTTCTTTATGTACAGATTTGCTCCCTTAACTCTGCATTAAAAGATGTTTTTACATTGACCAATATAGCATCGGTACACTCTACGCTACGTAAGGAATTATTTTGTGGTCTAGAGGTAATTGAGCCTATCCATCATTTTAATGCATCCAGCAATATTCCTATCAACATATTATTACATCCATTTGGTAGGTATTGATAATTTCAGCCACTCGTTTCACTCATTTCCACCTCATCATTATTTAGCTTCAAGACCCCCAATTCACTGGTGATTATTATAAAATATATTGGAGTATCACACTGGAATATTGTGACTACTCTAATTACTTAGGGAGGTTGCATCTACACACAGTGCACCTACATGCATACATACAATGCAGCATCTGACAAAGTGGGTTGGAGCCCACAAAAGCTTATACCTGAAGAAATTTGTTAGTCTTTAAGGTGCCACAGGACTTTCATTATTCATGCACATACAGTTCACAGAAATTGCAGCAAATCGCCCAATTGCCTCCATGAAAATACTCCTACTGCTCAATCAATATTTATTTTTATTCAGTGATGCAAGCTGTTTTTCTCTCTGTGTTCACATTGTATTATACAGCAATGGGTTTAGCATTTTGCTGTATGATTTTTAGTCAGCAAATAATTTCTCATAAATATAAGCAGCAAGTTAGCTATGGAAGACAAGCAACAAACATCTTGTTCTTCAAGACATGAGAATTTAACAGAAAAATGTCAGTGTTTCCAAATCTGTTCTCACCTTTTTTTGTTGTTGTTGTGTGTTTACTGCTCATGAAAGCTGCTGGATCTTCCTCCAGCCATAGAACCGGTATAGCAAGAGCAACTTCTCCTGCTCATCAGCCCAATAATACATTCTCTGCACACCCAAAACTGCTATCTGCTTCAATGAGAAATTTGGGTACAGAAAGAATGCAGACTAAGGACAAATTTCCTTCAGTCCTGAGCTGGAGGAGCCATCTTTAGCACTGGATTGACTCCACTTTGGGGTGTACTAATTAACCTTGACAGCAAGTTTTAGCAGAGAGGTTCCATAACGATACAGAATCTTGATCTCAGTGCTTAAGCTTAATCAAGGCTGCTAATTAGCACAAGCAGTAGTAGGCATTTTTGTTCTGCCTATAACTGTCTATCTGGCCCTAGATTGATTGACCAACTCATTTCACATGCTCTGTGAAGGAACTGTGGAACAATGTCGGTTTTTGGTTATCATCATTCTGGTCCAGAATGAACCAAATACTGAAAGGTTCTACATCGCATTATCAAGTCTCCAAGCTCATTCTTGACTGAAAGGTGCAGCCAACCCACAATTTGGTCTTAAAAATGTTGGAAAAGCTCAAATAACCAAGCTTAGTCTAATTTATTGTCTAATGACAAAGCAATATAAGAAAAAAAAGTCATACATAGCAAATTCTCAGTAGGTGTTCACCTTACATAGAAGGTGTGCTTCAAAGATGTGCATTTCAGCTAATAATATTTATAGTATAATTTTACAAATGAGAAAATTCTTTACATTTCACTAAAACCCAACTCATCGATTTGTAACAGTTCCTTAACTTCTTGGTTTGTTCTGTACTTTTCTTATATTTGTTTTGGATACTATGCTCCAAACTGGTTGGACATAGAGATATACCGGTATTTCAGCCTGTGCTGGGACAGAGCATTCACGTATCTGGGCTTTGATAGGCTTCCTATTTTCTTATGCCAAGACTGACGTCAGCTTTGTGAAGTGTGGTCCGATACCTGACATGGGTGACCAGAATTGTAAAGAGAGCATATATATGTTCAGTTAACATAACTTCCAAACACTTATTTATATCTAATGTATATCACCTTAATACTGTGTGCATAATAACCATGAACATGCTGTATGCTATGCCTGACATAAATGTTTGACAGCAACCTTGGAATTTTCCCCCCTTCCTCTGCAGTATGGGATGCAGGTCATTTGCCAGAGTTAAGTCCTATTAAGTCGACTTAACAAAGTTGACTTAACTTTTTCTAGTGTAGACATAGGCTATGATTTTAACTCTGTGATTTGAATGGAACAAGTAATGTGACAGACGGCTGCAGGACTGGCAATAATCCAGTAATGTTACTAAATTCTAAAGCAGAAAAGCGTTTCTGAAGTCCAAAGAAAATTGTGCTCTAGCTAGTTTCCCTGGACATTTTTCAAAATGCAGCTTTCTTGTGTAAGGCTTATATAGGGCAGTCAAGATTTTATCAGTAACTTGCATGTAATGAGAAAACTAATACATTCACCACATCTGTCATCAGTTTTTCTAAAACCGATTCCTATTTTCTCAAAAAGCTACTTTTTAAAAAAGCCAAACAGCTAAGAAATGCAAGATTTAGTATGGGTGACTCTCCTTCAACCTAGTCATAAAACTAGATCTTCCAGTGCATTGTATTATCATAGTCGTGCATTAATTCTTTCGCCACTGGATTGGCGCTTCACAGTCCACTCTGAGGAAAGGGCAGTGTGTAGCTTAATTGTAGCAGAAGCAGAATAGGAAACAGATATGATGCTGAGCAAGGAAGAAGCAGGGAAGGAGTGTTGTGCCTCTAAGAGTCACATTTGCTCCATGGGAGAAGTGAGTTTTCCTGGCACATCTTCCTCCTGGTCTCAGCTGTGTTGGTTGACATGTTGGGGGAAGTGTTAGCCATGGATTGACCTACTCCCCCTCCACCTGAATGGGAGATGCAATTGTGGCCCAAGGAAGGTTGCTTCACCCCTGCCTTTGTTATAGGGCAGTTCTGGATCTGTGTATATGTAAATAGTTAGTTGTAGTTGAGGTGCCAGTAGAAGACATTTTAGAACCCCCTGGCCTCGCTCCCAGAGGAACTCACTCACACACACACACACCCAACACCGGCAGTAGCTCACTCTTCCCCTGAGGACTGAAGGAGTTCTGCCTCCCCAATAATTATTGGGTCATGCCCCTTATACCCTGCCCCCGCACCCCGCACCCACCACGCCCACCTTGTGCATGCTTCTGCATTAGAAAACATAATATTGACTTGTGTTTTGTAAAAGCAATAAACTTCTTGTTGTGTATTAAGAAATAGCTTCCTCTGTATGCCAGTTTACATCCGCTATTAACCGTGTGTGACCTCTGATGTCATTAGCCGACAGAGTAGAGTAAAAAGATGCTTCAGACCGCCTTACTTCCCAGCTCATGCACGTGAACAAGATTACAACTGAGTCTTAAATCTTGTATTAAAATTTCAAGCCTTTGGGGCAGCCTCAGGGGAAATTGAACAAGCTGGCATAGAGGACACAACGAAGGAAATACCTTTTATAAAGGCAGGTCTTCTGGATTCATCTGTCTTCTACAAAACTATCATTCCTCATTTTTAAACCTTTAAATCTGGAACATTTGCTGCAAACTGGAGTTGTGTTGTGCCTATCAAAGATTTTAAAAAGAGACAGAATTCAAGGCTCCTTGGCTTCTTATTAAGATAACACATGCTTTGACGGAGAGAAGTGTTGGGGGGGGGGGGTATTTGTTTGTTTGTTTTTGTTTGTTTGTTTATGATAATGAAAGGGAGGGCTTATATTAGCAGCTACTCGAAAGTGAAATATTAAAATGTTTATAATTAATAAAACACTATTGAAATCTGTCCTATGTACATTTACAGCATTGGGGGGGGGGGGTGTAGATGTTTCCCATGGCAAGAGACAGTAGTTGTTTTGTTTTCCCTCAGACCTTTAATTAGTGCCACCATTTACAATCTCAGTAGCGATCTCCACAGTGTGTTAGAAGCAGATGTGGAAACTGCTGAGGATTGAAGACAATAGAATTGGCAGGTTCTCAGCATCTCTAAAGCTCATGTTCTACACCATTGTTAGAGCTAGTCAAAATATTTTGTGCAAAATGTTATGAATACTTTGAACAACTTTTCAATAAGCTCTGGTTATGTTGAATAGCCTATGCAATTTGCACAAGATCTTGCAGTTCTGCTGTTGGTTGGGTGATCCTTTCCCATTCCAGTGGAAATGGGTATCAGATCACTGAAAATGGTTTGAGGCACTTGATATAAGTTTTTTAAGCTCCTTATCTAGTGTTTGGATAGTTGACATCTGTTTCCATGGAAACAGGATCTGAAGTAAGTGGCAGCTGTCAGCAGCCAGCTTACTTGTTAGAACTCGAGTAAATTTTACTGACTGCTGATGGAGACCTGCAAGTGCCATATGGTAAAATCCCTGCAGACATGGGATGGATCTGGTTCCTAAATTCTATATTGGGTAACTTCAGGGGAAATTGCATAATATTTTAAAGTATTTTAATTAACTTTTAAAGAGGAATTATTCAGATCTGTTTTCTATCAATACAAGTAAAGAAAGAGATCAAATATTTCATAAAAACAAGAGCATATGTGAAGAACCCTTGTATTTGAAGCAGTCCTTCATTTCTCCCATGACTGAAGGCTCTTGGTCTTCAAAAGCATACTCCCTAATGTGGACGGGCTGCGCATGTGCTGCATCCCAATGGTTCAGACAATAATGGTGAAATGAGAGGCGACTACAACTACGCCTTGCCTACATTGGGAATTTGCCCTGATTTCAGCCATCAGTTTATAGCCATTGCACCCACCAATTCAAACCCCTAATGGAGAGAAGGTTAGTCATGATATGCATTGGTATAATTTAACCCTGCTAGGAACTCATCTAGCATAAACTGCTTGCCTTGTCTGCATTTGGAGTTTGGAGTTGCTGAAAGTGCACTAGAGCTTGGCCACGAAGGGCTTAAATCCAGCCAAATTTCCAGTATAGATAAGGCCTTATAGGTAGAGATTTGTCTCTTGAACCTCTATTGTGTAGTCCATTGAACTACTGATATGTTGTTCCCTGTGCATCTCATAACCTGTGAGTCATAAGAATGGCCTAGAGTCTGGCTATCAGTGACCTATTTCATTAAGATTTGCCATGGCCGTTGAAGGTCAGCTGAGGGGTTTGAGTATGAAGATTTAAATTAGAGAGTGCTAATGGCAGGGTGTTTAGTGTAGAGGATCCTTGATCTGGTACATGGCTCATCTCTTCTCTCAGGCATTTGCCTTTGACAAATGGGATAAAGAGATTCCTTGCTGATGTAAACTGCCATAGTACAACTGAAGTTAACAGAACTATGCAGATGATTTATACTAGGTGAAAATCTGTCCCTATGTTTGTAGTAGATTTTTTTGTCCACCTCTGAAAAAGGTGCGACTGTTTATTTAACTGTGTTTATTACATTACCTGCACCCTGGCATCAAAAAGTAAGTGCATCAGATAAATCAAATCAGTAAACAAATGAGAAACAATTTCCCTCTTTTCCCAGTAATGTGTTCTCAGTTCCATTTACTCAGGTATGACGTTCTTCTCCACCTTCAGAGCATTATCATTTATTATTTTGCAAGGCACAAGAATGTAAAAGGCACCTCATAGTACAAGTTGATAGCCAGATCTCTGCCTCAAACAACTTGCCATCTTTAACTAGACATGACACAGTGAATCGGGATAACAATAGGGAGGGGAAATAAGGCTGGGTTTACAGTCTGTCATTCCAAAAGAATATCTTTGTGGTGCCAATTGATGGGCATACAGCTTTGGGGAAGCTCAGTAGAGCCCCTCAGGAAAGATGCAGAAACCAGCCATGAATGAAGAACTTTGTGTTGCATGTTGTTCATCAGAATTAAATACCTGCCAAAGCATATCAGGGCTGCATTGCTCCTGAGTTGGTGGGTATCACTGACTGACTCTTGTATGTACTGAGTGCTTTCACACTCATGAACTATATGAACACAACTACGCCTTTATAGACTAGATGACCTTCTACTATCCCTGCAGTCATGTTATAAAAGTATATTAGGGGCCACTGTGACTTTTAAGTAATCTACTGCAAAACCAAACTTGCTTACATGTTAACATCCTAGACTATTAAAAAGTGGGTGGAGGATATACATTTAACTTACCATTCACTCTTTATTTGGTTAGTTTTTCTTCTCCTTTTAGACTGGACAATGAAACGATACTGGTTAGTTTCTATTCAGTGCCAGTTTCTGTTTCCCCTGAACGTGGGACCCAGTCCTCTGAGACACTGAGTACCCTCCCATTCCACTGACATATACGGGGGTTGAAAATGCTCATCATGTTAGAGAGTTAGTCTCAAGTGCTGCTGTGTCTGCATTTCAGATACTGCAGAAGGATGTTTAAATTCTACCATTCAAAATGGTCAGCATTGTTTTTTACGTCACAAAAGTCTTTTTATTAAAGGAAACAAATCTCACATTTTGTGCCTATGTTATCTGACAGTATTGCTTTAGAGACTGAGGATCAGCTGAATCTACCTGAGTGTGATGGCCCTATTTTGCCTAATGTCCCACCACAATCAACCATCTTGGTTTCATCTCAGTGCTAGACAGTTAGAAATCTCCAGTGGTGATCAATAAAATAGGGGACATTGAAACTGCGGCTGCATCTACACTGGTAAATTAAGTCAACTTAAGCTTGGCTTAAGTCGACTTAATGTGCCCTGCGTCTACACTACGCTTTGCTTAAGTCGACTTAAGCAGCTTGCTTAAGTCGACGTAAACAAAATAAAGTCGACTTAATGAAAATTAAGTCGACTTTATTAAACCACCTTTCTACTTGACCTAAGGCTTAATTCGACTTTTAAAAGTCGAATTAAGCCAGTGTAGCCCTGGGATAGCCCTAAGTCGACTTAGGGCTACCCCAGGACTACACTAATGCCCTCCCTGCCGGGGGGGGCACAGGGGGAGCCTGGCATGCCCCCCAAAGGGCAGGGCATGTGGGCACGGTGTGACACTGTCTGGATTTAGGGAAGCATTTATGATATTTTCTATGGATATCTCATAAATGCTATAATCCATAGGAACTATGTCATGTTTGGTATCAATAGAAAGGTAGTAATTTGCTGGGAATGATTATATGGTTTATGTCTAGGAATTCTATTTTGATTAGAAGTTAAGAATTTGATGTTATATCCATACTTTAACTTGTGTCATTCTGGACAAATGCCTTAGATGGGAGGGAGTGAACAACCATTGTCTCCTTAATGTTTAGGAATTTTTCAGGTAGAATGGTCCCAGGGAGTATCCTGATGAGCCATTAAGGACATAAAGAATACAACCATTGTGTCCTTAATGGCTCATCAGTTTACTCCCTGGGACGATATCATAGAATCATAGAATCATAGGGTTGGAAGGGACCTCACGAGGTCATCTAGTCCAACCCCCTGCTAAAAAGCAGGACCACTCCCCCTAAATTATCCCAGCCAGAGTTTTGTCTAACCGAGCCTTAAAAATCTCCAAAGATGAAGATTCTACCACCTCCCTAGATAGCCCATTCCAATGCTTCACCACCCTCCTAGTGAGAAAGTTTTTCCTAATATCCAACCTTGACCTCCCCAGCTGTAATTTGAAACCATTGCTCCTTGTTCTGTCCTCTGTTACCCTCGAGAACAGCCTAGCTCCCTCCTCTTTGGAGCAACCCTTCAAGTAGTTGAAGGTTGCTATCAAATCTCCCCTCAGTCTTCTCTTCTGTAGACTAAATAAGCCTAGTTCCTTCAGTCTCTCCTCATAAGTCATGTGCCCCAGCCCCCTAATCATTTTTGTTGCCCTCCGCTGGACTCTTTCTAATTTGTCCACATCCTTTCTGTAGTGGGGAGCCCAAAACTGGACACCGTACTCCAGATGCGGCCTGACTAGTGTCGAATAGAGGGGAATTATCACATCCCTCGATCTGCTGGCAATACTCCTACTGATGCAGCCTAATATGCCATTGGCCTTTTTGGCAACAAGGGCACACTGTTGGCTCATATTCATCTTCCCGTCCACCATAACTCCCAGGTCCTTTTCTACAGCGCTGCTACTTAGCTGATCGGTCCCCAGCCTGTAGCAGTGCATGGGATTTTTCCGTCCTAAGTGCAGGACTTTGCACTTGTCTTTGTTGAACCTCATGAGGTTTCTTTCGGCCCAGTGTTCCAATTTGTCCAAGTCTCTCTGGATCCTGTCCCTGACCTCCAGAGTATCTACCATTCCCCCCAACTTGGTGTCATCCGCAAACTTACTAAGCACGCAGTCTATTCCATCATCAAGATCATTAATGAAGATGTTGAATAGAACCGGCCCCAGGACCGACCCCTGTGGCACTCCACTCGTTACCGGTTGCCAACCAGACATCGAGCCATTGATTCCTACCCGCTGAGCCCGTTGATCTAACCAGTTTTCGATCCACCTTACGGTCCACTCATCCAACCCATACTTCCTTAACTTGCCAACGAGAATGCTGTGGGAAACCGTATCAAAAGCCTTGCTAAAGTCAAGGTATATCACGTCAACGGCTCTTCCCGCATCCACAAATCCAGTCATCTCATCATAGAAGGAAATCAGGTTGGTCAGGCATGATTTGCCCTTGGTGAATCCATGTTGACTGTTCCTGATCACTCTATTTTCCTCCAAGTGTTTCAGGATGGATTCCTTGAGGACCTGCTCCATGATTTTCCCAGGGATTGAGGTGAGGCTGACCGGTCTGTAGTTCCCCGGATCCTCCTTTTTCCCTTTCTTAAAGATAGGTACTATATTTGCCTTTTTCCAATCCTCCGGGACCACCCCCGTTCGCCACGAGTTCTCAAAGATAATGGCCAGCGGCTCTGCAATCACTTCCCCCAACTCCCTCAGCACCCTCGGATGCAGTTCATCCGGCCCCATGGACTTGTGCACATCCAATTTCATTAAGTGTTCCCTAACCTGACTTTCCATCACCGAGGGCCACTCTTCTCTCCAGTCCGTGTTACCCCATGTAGTAGCCTGGGAGCTGGCCCGCCCTGTGAAGACTGAAGTAAAAAAAGCATTGAGTACTTCAGCCTTTTCCGCATCATCCTCCACGAGGATGCCTGCCCCATTCAGTAAGGGACCTACACCACCTCTGATCCTTTTCTTGTTGCTGATATACTTATAGAACCCCTTTCTGTTATCCTTCACATCTCTTGCTAGCTGCAACTCCAATTGTCCTTTGGCCTTTCTGATTTGATCCCTGCAGTCCCGAGCAATATCTTTATACGCCTCCCTTGTCATCTGTCCAAGCTTCCACTTCTTGTAAGTTTCCCTTTTATGTTTCAGCTCCCCGCAGAGTTCCCTGCTAAGCCACGCTGGTCGCTGTCCACCTTTGCTGTTCTTTCTGCACATCGGAATGTTATCTTCCTGTGCCTTTAACAGGGTTTCTTTAAAATACAGCCAGCTGTCTTGGACACCTTTCCCCTTCAGATCAGCTTCCCATGGGACCCTGCCCATCAGCTCCCTAAGGGAGCCAAAATCTGCTTTTCTGAAGTCCAGGGTGTGTGTTCTGCTTCTTTCCTTCTTTCCATTGATCAGGATCCTGAACTCTACCATCTCATGGTCGCTGCTGCCCAGGTTGCCATTTACTTCTACTTCCCCGATCAATTCTTCTCTGTTTGTGAGCAATAGGTCTAGAGGTGCAAGGCCCCTAGTTGGTTCCTACAGCATTTGTACTAGGAAGTTGTCTTCAATACTCTCCAAAAACTTCCTGGATTGCCTGTGCACTGCTGTATTATCTTTCCAGCAGACATCAGGATAATTGAAGTCCCCCATAAGAACCAGGGCCTGCGACGATCTGGAAACTTCTGTTAGTTGTCCATAGAACGCCTCATCCACCTCCTCTTTCTGGTCTGGCGGTCTGTAGCAGACACCCACCACAACATCCCCCTTGTTGCATTCTCCCCTAAACTTAACCCACAAGCTTTCAACCATCTTGTTTCCACTTTCATAGTGGAGTTCCGAGCAGTCATACAGCTCTTTTACATATAACGCTACTCCTCCCCCCCTTTTTCCCTGCCTGTCCTTCCTGAACAATTTATATCCATCCATGGCAGTGCTCCAGTCATGCAAGTTATCCCACCACGTTTCTGTTATTCCAATTATATCATAGTTCCTTGTCTGTGCCAGTACTACCAATTCTTCCTGCTTGTTTCCCAGGCTCCTCGCATTTGTGTACAGGCACCTAAGATACTGGGTCCATTGCCCTACTTTGCCCTGTCGATTCTCCCTCCTGTCGCATCTTCCCCCTTGCAATTTCTCCCGGTGTCCTCCTTCCCCACTCGCCTGAGGTATTATGACTTTATCAGGAAAAAAAAAACAATTATTTGACCCCAGCCCCCAGTTCCAACTACCCCCTCTTTTATTCCTGCTGTGACAGCCCCAGCATCCCCCAAGTTCCATCCCTTCCCCCAGGTTTCCCTCAGTTTCACTTACCTGTGGGTCTTCGTCATCTTCCCCCTTCGGACCTAGTTTAAAGCCCTCCTTACCAGGTTAGCCAGTCTGCTTCCAAATATGCTCTTTCCCTTCCTGGATAGGTGGAGTCCATCTCTGCCTAGCAGTCCTTCTTCCTGAAACAGCACCCCATGGTCGAGGAAGCCAAAGCCCTCCTGGTAACACCATCTCCGCAGCCAGGCATTCACCTCCAGGATGCATCTGTCTCTGCTCGGGCCCCTACCCTTGACCGGGAGGATCGAGGAGAACACCACCTGTGCACCGAACTCCTTCACCCGTGCTCCCAGAGCCCTGTAGTCACCTTTGATCTGCAGAGGGTCACCTCTCGCAGTATCATTGGTTCCCACATGGATGAGTAGCATGGGGTAGTAGTCAGAGGGACGGAATCACATGGCAGATTCCTTAACATTAGGGAGACAATGGTTGTTCACAGCCTCTCGTCTAAGGCATTTCTCCAGAATGACACAAGTTAAAGTATGGATATAACATCAAATTCTTAACTTCTAATCAAAATAGAATTCCTAGACATAAACTATATAATCATTCCCAGCAAATTACTACCTTTCTATTGATACCAAACATGACATAGTTCCTATGGATTATAGCATTTATGAGATAGCCATAGAAAATAATATCATAAATGCTTCCCTAAATACAGACAGCATCACACACAGGGCTCTGCCTTGCCAGCGTCCCTGTACCCCTTTGCCCCATTGTACACAGGGGGTGCCCCTCCCCACCACCGCGGACCTGCCCAAGGTCCCCCTAGCCCCACAAAGTTGACCTAGAGCATCCAGTGTGGATGCTCTAGGTCAACTTTGTAATTTCCCCTTTAAGTCGACTTTAATTTTAAGTGTAGGCACACTAAGTCAACTTAACTAAGTCGACTTTAAGTCAAATTAGTTAAATCGACTTAGTTAAAGTCAACTTAAAAGTGCAAGTGTAGACAAAGCCTGCCTTAGCACAGTTATACAGGGCTAAAAACACTGCCTCTCATGCTTTTTCAGGCAATTTTGGTATTTGATTTGTTACAGGGAACTATAGATATATTCGTGAACAAATATAGCAGTGGAATGCCAGAAAAGACCCCCTTTTGTGGATAATTCAGTTAAAAGCCCTTCATCAGCGATTGCTGGAGTATCATGAGGATTTTGAAATAATTTTGAAATGATGTCAACATAGAACACATGACCAGACTAGCTATATGCAGAATCGAACAATCAGATAAAGGACTTGCCTGGAGCTATTCATTAGCCTCACAACTCATTCTTCTCCTCTAGCAATGACACCAGTTGGAGAAAGCGCTCCTGTCTTTCAGTCTCACTACAGCTTCAGTTAGCTGCATGTGATCCCTCCTTGCAGCACTTAGTACTGAATGCTTTCATGTGATCCCATGGTAACTTTCTCATCTGGATTCTTACAAAGCTGAATGGCTGAGGTAATTAATGTTCCTACAGCCACCCTGCCTAGGCTAGATTAAAAACGCTGCCTGAAATGCAGTTGTGACTGCAGAAGGTTTCACCTCACTTGTATTGAAGCACTTTCATTACTTTTTGCGTTTCCCTATCTTTGCTGTCTGTCTTTTACCTTATCAGCCTGAGGCTGGCAGGAATCTGCCAGAGCACACAGATCTTCAGAGGAGCTGGACAACATCTGCCCTTCTCTAGAGACCACAGGACAATTCACAGCAAAGCCTGGTTCTGAAGAAATATACATTCTGATTCTTCACTTTGTAAGGTATTTTATTTGAATCACAATCTCTGTAGGGAATGAGACTGAGGATTCTGAATAAATGGAATTGTTGGAAAGTGTTTTTATTTACCTGGTTTTTGCAATGAGAAAAAGATATTTTGCATTGACTGGTAAGAAAAAAAAATGTTCTCTGCCGAGTGAAGTAAGAGCATATGTGCCACTGGAATGTACGTGTCCCACTGAAAGCCAGTGCTGGACTTGAATTCCTAAATCCCTCAGGTACTTCTGAAGATCTTCCCCTGATTGTTCATAGAAGCTGGTACTTACCCATATAAGGTTTGCATTTGGCACCAATCAGCAGAGTATTTAGATGTAGTAAATAGTTATGCATGCAAATATTCATATACACAGTCAAAGGCAGGGATTATTTGAACAAAGGGTGTCGGAAGAGAAAGTTCCCTCAATCCAATGGTTCATCGGGTTGATATGGTTACGCCACATCAGTTTCATAACCAATGGTACATGGGGCCGTGTTATGGCAAGTGTCACATCCAACCACCTTTGATTGCCCAGAACCAAATGGATCAGGTAACTATGCTATGCCCCTCTCCCTCATTTTACCACTCTTGTGTTTATAGGTCTGCTTTAGAATTACTTTAGAGGGGAAGCCGGGCTGTGATAGAGTTATAGTCTGTTTTTTAAATGTCAGTAGATTTGGTAAGATGTAGTGCTCTAACAATGGTACATTGCATATCAGAATTTATAGGTCTTAGGAGCAAAATTTTTTCATGGTAAATGGTGGGAGGGATGGAAAATCCATGCTTTTTCAAGTCCATTATAGTCCAATCAGCATCACCGTCACAAAACGCTATGGTATCTGGCATCCTGTTCTGAACAGGAAAGCCCACGGTGTGAAAACCAGCTTTGAACACCAAGATGCAAGAACAGAAAACTACAACTAAGGCATTAGTAAACAAATAGCTTTCATTAGTCAAACTTCAACAGCTTTCAATGAGGATTCAGAAGGCATATAGTTAGAGGTCGACATCAGTCCTCCTCCTGAAATACTAGCAGATGTGTTCTTGTGTATGTGTTTTGTCATGTTGTCTAATCATTATTCTTCTGCATAAATTTAAATAAGTGTTGGGGCCAGGAACCTGCAATAGGTATCTTCTGTGTATGTAAATGAAAATAAGTAGTCTGTAGCCATACTAACAAAGGGCCATGATCTTCTACATAACACTTTGGTAGCAAACAATACACCCCTATATACAAAAATCTGATAGAAAAGCATTAAGAGCTGCTATTTCTATTTCACAGGTGTAATAGACTAAGCAATAAAGATGAAGGATGGGGTGTTTTTAATAGATAGATTATGAGTCCTATACCCCAGCAGACCAAAATAGAAGGAAGGAGCTTTAATTTAGAACAGGTGTTACAGGAACAAAAGTGGAATTACATATGAAATGGTGTCAAATGAGATTATCTTCCTCAATCTTAGTCCTACAGCCTAAACCAGAAGAAAAGAATTAAAAGAAACTTTAGACAGTGGTTTATGGCAGAATATCCCAAGCCAATGATAAGGTTTCCAGCTAATTTGGAAGAAAGTGGACCTCTTTTAAGATGGGAAGGGCAATAGAGTTTATTCTCCTATAGGAGTTTCTCAATCAGAGTTAGAAGAGAAACCATTATGAATGAGATCTATAAGCCCACAGAAAATCTCTGTATTAGGTATTTCCAGTTTGCTGTTTGAATAGGTTTAGGGGTGGAAGTTTTTCCATCTTTTTCTTTCATATTATATCG
>ML685796.1:3951775-3991311 GCA_007922175.1 Pelusios castaneus
GGGTGTTTAGATTTCTTTACTGAAGAGTCTGTTGTGAATGATTCAGCAACTCCTTTCCCCAGCTGAGACTGAAATCACTAGTAACAAGGAAAGTTCCCTGAAGTACCAGACAGAGGAGTGACAAATCTGATCAGAAAAACAAAGATTCCTGTGGCACTTTTAAAGACTAACAGACTTATTTATCGCAAGAGCTTTCATGGGAGAAAATCCCACTTCGTCAGACGCTTTGAAGATGGGAAAGTTACAGAATGGGAGGAAATTAAATGCAGGGGAGTGTATGACATAGGATTACGTCAAGCTGTAACAGCAAATCAAAATAGATGTTAGGATTCAAACACTGGGGAACAGCACATAGAGGAAGGTGAGGTCAAATCACCTGTTGTAATGTCCTGATGAGCCATTAAGGATACAATGGTTGTATTTTTTATGTCCTCAATGGCTCATCAGGATACTCCCTGAGACCATTCTACCTGGAAAATTCCTAAACATTAAGGAGACAATGGTTGCTCACACCCTCCCGTCTAATGACACAAGTTAAAGTATGGATATAACATCAAATTCTTAACTTCTAATCAAACTAGAATTCCTAGACATAAACTATATAATCATTCCCAGCAAATTACTACCTTTCTATTGACACCAAACATGACATAGTTCCTATGGATTATAGCGTTTATGAGATACCCATAGAAAATAATATCATAAATGCTTCCCTAAATCCAGACAGTGTCACACTGTGCCCACATGTCCTGCCCTTTGGGGGGCATTCCAGGCTCCCCCTGTGCCCCCCCCTGCCAGGGAGGGCATTGGTGTAGTCCTGGGATAGCCCTAAGTCGATTTAGGGCTACCCAAGGGCTACACTGGCTTAATTCGACTTTAGAAATTCGAATTAAGCCTTAGGTCGAATAGAAAGGTGGTTTAATAAAGTCGACTTCATTTTCATGAAGTCGACTTTATTTTCCTTAAGTCGACTTAAGCAAGCAGCTTAAGTCGACTTAAGCAAAGTGTAGTGTGGATGTAGGGCACATTAAGTCGACTTAAGCCAAGCTTAAGTCGACTTAATTTACAAGTGTAGACGCACCCAAGGAGAGGTCTGTCTCCCAAGACTTGAGAGAGTGAGGGATCATCTTATCGAATAGGCTGTAGATCTTTGATGATGTGTTGAAGAGGTTGTAGGTGGCGACCAATGGCGTTCTGTTGTTTTTTTTCTTGTGCTTCTTCAGTAGTAGTTGACTTCTGGGTACCTATCTTGCTCTGTCAATCTGTTTCTTCACTTCTGCGGGTGGGTACTGATAGAGATCCTGAAGGTGTCTGTCTCTCTCTAAAGGATCAGAGCAAATGTGGTTATATCTTAGGGCTTGACTGTAGACAATGGATCGTGTGGTGTGTCTAGGATGAAAGCTTGAGGGATGTACATAAGTATAGCGATCAATAGGTTTGCGGTATAGGGTGGTCTTTATGTGCCCATCACTAATTTGCACTGTAGTGTCCAGAAAGTGGATCTCCTGTGTGGAGTATTCCAGGCTAAGTTCGATTGTGGAGTGGAAATTATTGAAATCTCTATGGAAATCTTCAAGGGCATCCTTACCGTGGGTCCAGATGATGAAGATGTCATCAATATAGCGTAAGTAAAGTAGAGGTGCTTTGGGATGAGATGTGAGAAAGCGTTGTTCTAAGTCGGCCATAAAGATGTTGGCATGTTGTGGGGCCATGCGGGTACCCATAGCAGTGCCGCTGACTTGAAGGTATAAATTATCTTCAAATCTGAAATGGTTGTGGGTGAGTACAAAGTCACAAAGTTCAGCCACAAGTTTAGCTGTGGCATCATCTTGGATAGTTCTTCCAGTGGAGACCTCTCCTTGGTTACAGACAGCCCTCCCCCAACCTTAAAAGGATACTCACCAGCAACTACAGATAAACAACAAAAACATTAAAGCAGGAACATATCCCTGCAACAGACCACGCTTCCAACTTTGCCCTCATATCTACAATGAAGACACCATCACAGGACAAAATCAAGCCACCTACTCCATCAAGGGCTCATGCACCTGCTCATCCACCAATATGATATATGCCATCATGTGCCGGAAATGCCCCTCTGCCTTATATATTGGACAAACAGGACAGTCTCTGCACAAAAGAATAAATGGACACAAATCTGACATCAGAAATTGCAACACTAAAAAACCAATAGGGAAACACTTCACTCTCTCTTGCTCACTCCATTGACGACTTGCTAGTAGCTGTGTTGAAATAGATGAATAACAAATCACAGCTTCAAAGAGAAACTGCGGAACTCTAATTTATATGCAAATTTGACTCAGTTGCCTTGGGTTTAAACAGGGAGTATGGATTTTTCTCTCATTACAACAGGTGATTTGACCTCACCTTCCTCTATGTGCTGTTCCCCAGTGTTTGAATCCTAACATCTATTTTGATTTGCTGTTACAGCTTGACCTGATCTTATGTCATACACTCCCCTGCATTTAATTTCCTCTCATTCTGTAAGTTTCCCATCTTCAAAGCATCTGAGGAAGTGGGATTTTCCCTTACAAAAGCTCATGTGATAAATAAATCTGTTAGTCTTTAAAAGTGCCACAGGACTCTGTTGTTTTTCTGCAATAGACTAACATGGCTACCCCTTTGAAATCTGATCAGAGTGGCCATGATGTCTGTGTAAATGAGACCCCATGCTGGGGACTCCCTTTGGCTTTTTGAGCTGAAGAGAAATACAGCATTTACAAACTGCCCGACTGAAGTGTGTTTGTACCTTGGAAGGTCAGCAACTCTTGTCTCTTCCCAGAGTAGAACCCAACCACAAAGATGAAGTTAAAAGAGACTTTCTGTCCAGCAATAGCCAAATGATACTATATAGCAGCTAACTGCAAAAAATTCCTCTGGGATGCAGCAAGGCCTGTCCTACCAACTCTGTTTCAAAAATTAAAATAAAAAAGCCAAGCAGATGACTTGGACACACAACTACAATACTGGAGTGCACAACAGCCCCTTTTCCCCAAAAGACATTTCTTTCTTAAACTACCTCGTGTAGATACTGTATATCATCTCCATTGTGTCAAAATAAGTTTGATTGTCAACTGATCTACCCATAATGAACAACTAAAAGAAGTAAATCTAAGTTTAGTAATGGAAGTAAGCCCTTTTCGTTTGCCTTTTTACAAGTCCACCAACTGCAATTCCAGGCCCCAGGGCAGAATAGTGAATGGCTCTCCTAGAAAGGAGTGGCTGAGGTCGGAGATGGCTTCTGCCAGATATTTTTACATATTTATTATGTTCCATCTAGGTTCCCAGATGACTGAGGCCACTGTATCTAATACTCAACTTCCCAGGTTCATCATGAATCTCCCTGGGGAATCCAAGGGGCCCGGGAAGCTGAATAGCAGATACCACCTCCTCAGACATCCAGGAACTGGCATGGTGCATAATAAATAAGCTTGGCCCAGGGGAGGTATAGTGGTGCAGTTGCTCTGCTACAGTGCACACAGGATGAAAGGGGGCCTGTATGTGGCAGCCAATCAGCTGCCAGGGCTGTGAGCCAATCAGGGACAGGCTGCCAGTATAAGAAGGGAGGCAGCAGAGCACAGAGTTCAGCCTGCCTGAGGAGCTGCAAGGAGATGGTTCTCTTCCTAGCAGGCTGTCTGAGGGAGCCAGCATCCTGGAGAGCTCTGAGTACATGGACTGCACTGGGAACTGACCAGGAACTGGGGATTCTGAAAGGAGCAGACTGTGGGAGTGGCCGGAGCAGCGGTCCAGCGGCAGGGAGCCAGGAGTGGACGTTGGCTGAACTCTAGGCTGGTGAGAGACTGCGAGCAACCGGGAGCTGCAGGGAAAGTGGCCCAGGAAATTGATTCCAGCATGCCAGGGGCAGCACGGGTGCCAGGGTGGCACAGGCTTGCTGGCCATTGACTCTTTTAACTAGTGGCCAGGAGTGAAGCAAGCCAGACTATATCCCGGAAGGGGTGGATGCAAGGGCTTAGCCAGAAGGTTAAGACCACAGAAGGGGACGTGGACAAGAGTCGGCGTGTTAAAAGGCAGAGAACTGATAACCTGTAGGGGGACTACCTGAGCTACATTTTCCCAGGGTCATCACCAGGAGGCACCCTGCAGGTGGGTTCCATCCTGACAGACTGCTACAGAACAAATGAAGAGTACAAGTGACAGGGACCCTGGGAAAAGGGAGGGTGTGGAGGAGGGAACAATACATATCTATCCTTACATGTGCTCTTTTACATTTCCAAGCCCCTGGACAATTGCACCCATTACTTCCCCCCACATCTGTGGGCCTGCTTTTGATAGACAAGGAGGGCCAGATTTTTTAAAGGTATTGAAGTGCCTAAAGATGCAGATAGGTCTTTTAGTGCTCTTGAAAATCCCACTAGCTACCTATCTGCATCTTCAGACTAAACACCATTAAAAATCTGGGCCTTAGAGAGAAGCCAGCTTCCCTTTTCTGGTACATTAGTTTTGCACCCATGTATGCTATGGACCTAAGCTACTTCTGAGCAACACCACGGAACTGTAGGAAGAGAATTGGTCCCTTGTATCTAGCTTGTTTTGTGGTGCTTGAGGGACTATACTAAACATCGTGACACATCATAGCCCTTCTTCACAGGAAACTTCCAGATAAAATGTGGGAATGAATTACCTAGCCAATCCATGGCAATTGCTGCCTAACCCACAGGGGAAATCTCAGAATGCAAGGTAATATTTTGAAATTTTTGTCCCCACCACTTGTCACATGCACATTACAAGAATATTATCATCTCTTGTCCTTGTGTGACAGCTTTTTCTCCAGAAAGTTACACTATAGGCTCAGTTCTGGTCATTAAAGCCAGGCATACACTAGAGTGAGTGGAGCAGATGTGTACTACTAGACTGGGAGTGTTTGGAAATATTACATGGCAAGTAGTCAAAAGTGACCATGGGTTTTGGGTGACCAGTTTGGGTCACCTAAGTTGCTTACATTCGGGCACTTTTGAAAATTTGGTTGTATGTATATGGAGGCCAGGTGCTGGTATAATGAGCCTAATTCTACAAGCCTTATGCCTTGTATAGTCATTCACACACCTATGCAAAATGGGTGTAAAATGCTGCCAAGTTGGTACTGCGAGGGTTCTTTGTATCAGAGTACATATCAGGCCCAGATATGTTCAGTGTGCAAATAAAAAAAATCTTTGTTCTAATTGCAAATCCTAAAAATTCAGCCTAGGTCAGGCCTTGACAAACCAATGTTTCTGGTCATCATGGCGACCAGTTTTAGTAGCTTGTCGCCTAGTTCCACTGCAGAAATGTAATGGAGCACCCTCTGGCAACCAAAATTAAAATTGCTGGTGCCTATCTAATGAGCCAATTTTGTCCAACTCTGGCCTAGGTTCTGAGAGTCAAACCAAGGTCTTGTCGCCTTAAGCAGCATTATCAGAAATTCAATTTGTACCCTTATTCACAAATGTGCAAACCCAGTTTTCAAATTATGCCCTTAGCTACACTGTACAGGTGCACAATAATACAGACAAGTGACTGTGGTCTGAGACGAGGGTAGTTTTAGTTAGCTTAAGCACCAATTTTCACATATTCCTGCCTGGAAAGCATATTAAGGGCACATGTGCATTATTCATTCCATGTACTTGCTGTACTTAATAACACATGAGTTGCTTCAGATGTATAGTCAATAGGGAGCTGTCTGCTTATGTTGCACTCTGGATGGAAGGAAGCATTGGGAGGAATATACACGCAGAGATTCACTTGCTTGTGAAGATGAAGCAAACTTTATTTCAATGAGACAAAGAGCTCAGAATTTCTCTTAGTAGGTTCTTGGGGGTCTCTTCTGCAGCGAGCTCCTCTGTATCTTAATTTCTCCTGGACCCACTTTGGATTGGACTTCTCTGACTGTCCAGCTGTAGCTACTGAAAAAGAAAAATTCCCTCAATCATAGTAAAGGTCCCAGTTATGTCCTCATTAGCCTTGTGTCTTGCTTCCTTTTTTCTCCTGTCTGAAGCAACTATTTCTACACCCATCTGCTCTCTTGCTTCCCAGACAGATGCTATAGGTTGGTCAGACAGTAGCTATGAACATCTCTCCTCTTCTTTCCCCAGCCAGTCCACTCTGCCACCTTTTAACTTTCTCTTTGAACAAAACAGTTCAATATTGTTTTAAATGTGAGGCTAGGGTAGGAACATCACCATTCACTACACCAATAAATGCAAATTCTACAAACATGACCTACCACAATGAACGGATTACACTAATCCATATGTATAGCATTCCTTTCCATATCTGCCAGATACAATACAATTTATTGTAGTTTAATTAATAATCCAAGAGTAACTTATATTTATATGGGAAACATCTGCATTTTATTAGACCCTTTTTACAGAGGAGTCACGATTGCTCAAGGTGCAAGCCAATGGAGAATCAGGGTATGTCTACACTGCAATATAAATCCAGGATTAGGGCCATGCGAATCATCTGACGGAGGCTAGAAAACCCTGGGCCTGAGCATTTAACTGATTCTTAAGGTTACATTAAGGGAAAAAGGAGAGTCTAGAGGAAATACAGACCAATCAGCCTCACCTCAATCCCTGGAAAAATCATGGAGCAGGTCCTCAAAGAATCCATTCTGAAACACTTGAAGGAAAATAGAATGATCAGGAACAGTCAGCATGGATTCACAAAGGCCAAATCGTGCCTGACCAACCTGATTGCCTTCTATGATGAGAGGACTGGATTTGTGGATGTGGGAAATGCCATTGATATGGCTTTTGATACAGTTTCCCACAGCATTCTCATGGGCAAGTTATGGAAGTATGGGTTGGATGAATGGACCATAATGTGGATAAGAAACTGGCTAGATCATCGGGCTCAGTGGGTAGGAATCAATGGCTCAATGTCTAGTTGGCAACCAGTAATGAGTGGAGCACCCCAGGGGTCAGTCCTGGGGCTGGTTCTGTTCAACATCTTCATTAATGATCTGGATGATGGGATAGAGTGCATGCTCAGTAAATTTGGGGATGACATCAAGCTGGGGGGAATGGTAGACATGCTGGAGGTCAGGGATAGGATTCAGGGAGACCTAGACAAATTGGCGCATTGGCCCAAAAGAAATTTCATGAGGTTCAACAAGGACAAGTGCAAAGTCCTGCACTTAGGATGGAAAAATCCCATGTATTGCTACAGGCTGGGGACTGATCTGCTAAGTAGCAGCACTGTAGAAAAGGACCTGGGAGTTATGGGAGTTATGGTGGATGGGAAGCTGGATATGTTGCCAAAAAGGCCAATGGCATATTGGGCTGCATCAGTAGGAGTGTTGCCAGCAGATCAAGAGCTGTGATTATTCCCCTCTATTTGGCACTGGTGAGGCCGCATCTGGAATACTGTGTCCAGTTTTGGGCTCCCTACTACAGAAAGGATGTGGACAAATTAAAAAGAATCCAGCGGAGGGCAACAAAAATAATTAGGGGGCTGGGGCACATGACTTATGAAGAGAGACTGAAGGAACTAGGCTTATTTAGTCTGCTATCAAATCCCTTGTCAGTCTTCTGCAACCTTCAACTGCTTGAAGGGGTGCTCCAAAGAGGAGGGAGCTAGGCTGTTCTCAGTAGTAACAGAGGACAGAACAAGGAGCAATGGTTTCAAGTTACAGTTGGGGAGGTCAAGGTTGGATATTAGGAAAAACTTTCTTACTAGGAGGGTGGTGAAGCACTGGAATAGGTTACCTAGGGTGGTGGTGGAATCTCCATTTTTGGAAACATTTAAGGACCAGTTAGACAAAACAATGGCTGGGATGATTTAGTGGGAGCGGTCCTGCTTTTAACAGGGAGTTGGACTAGATGACCTCATGAGGTCCCTTCCAACCCTAAGATTCTATGATTAAGACTTTTTTCTAACCTGGGGTTCTGGTGTCCATATTGCAGCATGGAAACCTGAGTCAAGTCAACCATATTCCAGATTCCCTAGCACCTCAGCCTGTCCTCCTGCCACTGAGCATGCCATTCCTCCAACATTGCAGCCCTCTGCTTCTGGTACTAGACTTGCTTGTCAGCCCTCTCCAGAATTTCAACCACAGTTTCATAAAGGAAATGCTTCTTTTTGGAAACATCTGTGAAGGCATGTTGGGTCCGGGGTTGAGTTCTCAGTATATTGCAGCCAGCTGAGGTTGAGAGGCCTACAATAGGACAAGAAATAGTCCATTATCTAAAACAGATCAGTGGAGGAACACAAAATTCATTCTTGTGAAATCTCATGAACATAGAATGTTACATTTCAAAACTGAACCAATATATTTTGTGAAAGGGATGTTTCAGTCCACAGAATCTCTCTGGACACAGCCTATGTAATCAAAGCTATAAATACAGAGATAATAAGTTTAAAATTACAAGCTTCTTTTGTTTGTATAAAAAATGTATAACTACTTGGGTTGGGGAGGGCCTTTCACCATTCTGAGGACATACTGTTCCAAGCTGCAGATTGGAAACTAGTATTGTATGCAGCCAAAGTAGTCAAATGAACAGTGACTAAGAAGCACATCTGAGCATGGAGTGGGCTAATCAACTATTGAGGAGCCCCTGGAAAATACCTTTCCCTGCAATATGTGACTACCTGGCACTCCACCATCAGGAAAAATTTGCAGCTATCACCACTCAGGATTGGGTCAGAATCCATGAGAGACATAATGGCTATGTCTACACTTGCAAGTTAGTTCGAATTAAGGAAGCTTAATTTGAACTAACTTAAGCCTTGGCCACACTAGGCTTTCATTAGTTCAAATTAAGGACTTCCTTAATTTGAACTAATAAATTTGATTGCTTAGTTCAAACTAACCCTTAATTCGAAGTAGTTAGTTTGAATTAAGTCAATGTGGCCATACTAGTTCGAACTAACTGCTTAGTTCAAACTAATTGGCATATTGACCTTCATGCAACTGACTAATTCGAACTAAGCAAGTGCCCTGCATGGCCATGACTAGTTCGAACTAGCATTCTAGTGGGGCCATGCTAGTTCAAATTAAATTAATTCAAACTAACTAAAATTAGTTCGAATTAACTAATTAGAACTAGCTTTTGTAAGTGTAGACATAGCCAATAAAATGCTGCATTAGTTTAAATATGGCTTACCCTATGATGGCTGCTGCATGCAGACATGCACAACTTCACTGCTTTCCTCCTCCGCACTCACAGCTCTGTTCTGAACAAAAATGACATCCCAGGCTAATTTTGGAGAAATTATATTGTCACCTGTGGACTCCATGGACTGAAATTAACTAGGCTCAGAAATAGAACAGTTTCACACGCACATGCACACGCACTCGCACAAGCACACAACTTATGATTAAAGGAAAACATGAATGATCCTAGCAAAAAATCTGACTTTCCAGTAAAAATACTCTTTAAAGAGGTTCTTTACTATTTAGAATTCCCAGTCACCATTTTTGGGGGGAAGGGAGTGAGGGAAATGGGAGATGCCAAGTCCTGGAATACAATCCACTGTGGTGGTAGCCAAGGCTTCCCTTAACTTTTCTATTGCTCCTTAGGATGAAATCCCTCCCATTACTGTAGTAATAAACTTTAAACCAGAGTCAGAAATTTACCGTGCACAGGGTGGCTTCTGTTTCCTGCAGGTTTGCTGCAGGCTCAGTAGAGGAGTGTTCGCTGGGTGAGGGCATCAAACAGCTCTTCCAAGTATGAACAAGAATTTGTTGTTTCTGTTCCACAGCCTGGTCTGGAACCAATTTCACCAACAGAGTAATTTCATGGTCCTTACTTGGCACTTCCCATCAGTCCCCAGGTTGGATTCATGGGACAGCATGGCACCATCCTGGCTTACCAGGTCATCATGCACCATGGTGGCTCCTTGCTGGGCACAATGCCCAGCACCCAGTCAAACTCTTCATAAAACAGGCATGAGGTTAGCAAATTGCTGGAGTTGCAGTTCTTGTCCATGGTCTTTGGTACTTGCTCTTGAGCTGCTTAATCTGCCCTCTGAACTGATCACCGGTATGGAGAATTTGCAGAGCTGAAGCCACTTAGCTATCTACTGGTATGCATGGTCATACCTCCTATTCTTGCTAACATTTTACTAGCCTTGCACCAGAGATTCACCAAAACTTTCCTATGCTCTAGTGACCATGAAGCAGCTCACTTGGCAAAAGGCTTATTCTCTTCAATCTCTATTGCAAATATCAAAAGCTCTTCAATGGTGCGTTTGCAGCTTAGTGATCAGAAGGGCTACTGCTGCCCCATTGAGCTGCTGTGGTACACCGTGGGGGTGGGGCCCTTGTTGTCCAAAGGAGGACAATGGAAGTTGGACCATGGGATTGTGGGACACTTCTAGCAGATTCTGAGAACGTGAGTCAAGTGGGGCTGTTTGTACACTCCAAAGCAAAATTGCTCGAATCCTGGGTCCTGGCTTGACATGGGCTCAGAATCTGGAGGCTCAGAGTTAGCACAATATGTGTTTTGAAGATGGGAAACTTACAGAATGGGAGGAAACTGAATGCAGGGGAGTGTATAATATAGGATCAGATGAGGCTGTAACAGCAAATCAAAACAGGTGTTAGGCTTCAAACACTGGGGAACAGCACACAGAGGAAGGTGAGGTCAAATCACCTGCTGTAATGGTAGAAAAATCTGTAGTCCCTGTTTTAACCCTTTTTCTCATTACAACCGGTGATTTGATCTCATCTTCCTCTATATGCTGTTCCCCAGTGTTTGAATCCTAACATCAGTTTTGATTTGCTGTCACAGACTGACCAGATCCTATGTCATACATTTTACTGCATTTAATTTCCTCCCATTCTGTAAATTTCCCCTCTTCAACACATCTGCCAAAATGGGATTTTTCTCCCATGAAACTTCCTGCGATAAATAAATCCATTAGTCCTTAAAAGTACCACAGGACTCTTTGGCTATTTTTTTTTTTTTTTTTTTTTTTTTGGCAATAGACTAACATGACTACCCCTTTGGAATGTCACAACATGTGTGTAGTCAGAAGGGGGGTTAGGCTTGAGTGTAAGTCCAAGCCTGGGCTTACACAACAGTAGAGACATAAACTGAGCTTCTATATTCTTATCTACAGCCCTGTATAGCCATGTAATTTTTGTGCAGCAATACAGCACAATGAACATCTGAAAGAGTAAAATGAGCTTCTTGTGTATAACTGAATCCTCATTTTAATAGCGTGTATATAATGTCATAACTATTATTTTTAATTCACACAAATATTTCCTGCTCATTCATATTTTGATTGAACTACATGGAGACTCCAGGTAAAGACGGTTTATTCCTCAGTAATGCCAATCTCATTTACAATTATGGTATAGGATTGTCCAGTGGTTAGAACACTACCTTGATACTCAGGAAACCCAGGTTTGATCCCTGCTCTAACTCCCCACCGAAATCCATCAGAGTTAGTTGCCAAAGTACCGATGAGGATCTGGGTCTGAACCCCTCTTTTCCTCAGTTTCCCAATTCTAAAATGGGAATAACACTTCAGTACTTTATAAGCAGTATTTTGAGAATATGTACACTAAAAGATCAGAGATACTACAGTAATTGGGGCCAAAGAGAAGCACATTAAATAGCTAATACACCAGTAAATAAAGGATTAGGATACCCCTTCTAGTTTTGATAAGAATGAGGCACATAATAGACAAAAACATATATTTAGTTGTATATGTACTTAGTGTGCAGGAGTAAAAATTGACTATGGTTGGCAGATGCCCTTGGATCTACACAGGGAGGCCTGCCAGAATAAATTGCAGTAGATAGGGGTTGATCCTGCAATCCTCATATATTCATCACTGGGAGCTTTAGATGCACAATGAAAACAAAACTGAACTAACAGAAACAGTGGCTTAGCTTTCCCATGAGAACAGATCATGGTGGTGCAGATTCTTATTGACATTACATGTGCTTGACACATTTCTAGTCATGTAAAGGCACTTTAAAATGAAAGTATAATTTACACCCAGTTTGAGGCCCCTTTACAGAATCAGACAGGACGTGGAGGGCAATTTATATAGTGGGGTGCTGGGAGTCATTGACCCAAACTGCAAATCCTGTATATGAAGGAAAATACTTCAAGCCAGGGGGTGTGGAGCACCCATGCTGCCAGGAGATGTATAGGAGCCATAATGTAACTGAAAATCAGGCTAACCTGTAGGTCTAGCACAACAGAGTCACAATTACTTTAAAACTGTCTATATAATAATAGATAGTAAGCTCGAGATTTGAAGTAGTTGTGAGGTCTAAAGAGTTGTGAGGTTGAAGGCTTTTGGGGGTGGAGAGGATAAAAACTAATTTATTTTTCATAAAGGATTCACACACTTGACTGTCAATGAATTACACTGACTTCCATAATAATGATAATGTAGCATCATAGGTTTGAAAACTCAATAATCTCTCCATCCCACCAATTCTTTGCCTGTACTTTAAAAAAAGAACAACTTAGCCTAACTATTAAAATTCTGGGCACTGTTATCACTGAGACAAAAATTAATTTGTGGACATGAAAGTCCATGGTGAAGGATTAATCTAGATTTGTAAAAATGTGTTGCATGTGTAAACACCAGTAGGACAGGACATTGTATGTAGAAAGATGAATCTCCCCACTCGATAAAGAGCAATGATATGACGTCTCTCACTAAGTAACTCTGAGAGGTGAAAAGTATCACAGTTTGGGTTTTTTTTATTTTTCCCCTCCCCTCAAAGACAGGCAGCAAACTTAGCTTGGAAAACATGTCTGAAATTAACTTGAACTCTTTAACTTTAATGAGTTCAATGAGGCTAAGCAAAGACAAACAAAGACAAAAAAGTTACACATTGCCATATACAATACAGTAAACAGTCAAGTTTTCTACCTGAGCAAAAGAAATTTAACTATTACTATCACATGCAGAGTTAACTGGTTAATATAGATAAACTGAGCAAATGTTACTAGGTTACATTTCAGTCAGGTATTTGTAATCTTTCAGTGGCTGATGATGGAAAATGATCCAAGGCAGGATGTGTGTGACATAAAAACACAAACACTGAAAAGCACATTAATACTTAGCAGCCTTTCTAAAGGATCGAATTTCATCCTACTTTATTAGGTAGGAATAATTCAAAACCCAACAATACTTTAGACACTGAAGCAGTAGCTAAAAGTTCAAGCACTTGCATTCCCCAGTTTAAGAAGTGCTCACAGTAGACCTGAGTCTCTATTCACTACCTGCCCCAAATTCCTTTTTAAATGTGTTGGCCTATTTAGCTATCTCTAATGCAGAATGAAAGGTCTAGGTATGTAGTGAATACAGGATCAAGTCCCAAATTTGTACTCTTCTCCCTAGCTTAACTATGGCTGAGTCATAAGGAATTATTTATTACTTCACTTGTTTTAGCAGAAACCGGATTACAAATAAAGTAGATTTTTTAACTTTCTTGATCTAAATGCTTTATTTTGAGTTTAGGAATTATTCTATGGCAATCCTATTCAGATTACTTAAATATGAGGCAAAAATGGTGGTGATTTCCTTAAGGAAATCCACATTTTGGAGAGCAGTTGCAGTGGGGAAGAGATGGAAAGAAGGAGATGCTACACCAATCCCCAGCTTCACTCCCAGAGCACACTTTGTGCTTCTGAAGGATTCCCACTTTGCAGCATATACTGTCCACACTTTCAACTTCCAGTTGTGAGGCTCTTGAAGAATAATTCATCTATTCAGCCTCTTTAGGGCAAGAATGGCAACACTTCCCTGGCCTTTGCCATCACTACATTAGCAAAAGGTTGGAGTGGAGCCTTATTTCCAATCACAATACAGACAACCATAAACATCTTTTATATTTCTTTGGAGTTGTGCCATTCTACATGGTTGATGGTGACCAATTCCCTATGGAATCATAGAACAGATGCTTTAAATTGGTTGTCTTCCATCTTATATGATTAAAACTATTCATTAAAATTGCATCTGTCAAAAAGGATCTCTCTCCGTCCAGAGTGTATTCTTTATTTCTTTTAACCCCAACTTTTTAGACATTGGTAGGTTGTGTGAAAGGGGCTCCGGTGTAATGATTCTTTTTTGCTTCCATGTTCTTCTTGGCTTTTAATGCTCCTGATACCTCCGGGTGAATGGAATCCAGCCGTTCTTCACACTGGAAGGCTGCAAGGAAGGCTGTCCTGTAGTTGTTGTTCATCCAACCATAGAGAAGGGGGTTAGCAAAGGTTGAGCACATGGCGATGACATGAAACACTGTGTAGATTAGCTTGTACTCCTTCAGATCTAACACCTTACTGTCAATGTCACTGACAAGCTGAAAAGTGTGAAAGGGCAGCCAGCTTACTGCAAACACCACAACCACACATACCAGCATCTTAGTGGTTTTCCGCCGCCGCTGGTGGTACTGGTCATTCCCTGCCCCAGGGCTGATGTGGTTCTTTAGCTTGGTCCAGATACGGATGTAGGCATAGGAGATGATGGCCAGGGGCAAAACATATTGGATTAGGAGCATAGAGACGCTGTAGATGGTGCCATAATTGAGATGCCCCTCATCAGGCCACTTCTCAGAGCAGACCACGATCTTGAAATCAGGAATGATCTCAATTAGGGAGTACTCCCGGAAGATAGCCAAGGGACTGGCCAGTAATGCACTGACAGCCCAGGCCACTCCAATGATCAGGAAGCTTATTTGCTTAGAGATTTTGCTCTCCAAGTGGTAAACAATGCAGCGGTGCCGGTCCAAGGCAATCACGGTCAAGGTGACAGTGGACACCTGCACGGCAAGGCCCTGGGCATAGGGCACCAGATGGCACAGCACTGGGCCCAGCTTCCATTCTCCCAACAGTGTGTAAACTAAGGTGAAGGGCAGGCACAGCGTATTCACCAGCAGATCAGCTACAGCCAGGTTGGCAATGAAAAAGTTAGTCACAGTGCGCATGCTCTTGAACTTGATGACCACATGGATCACCAGGGAGTTGCCAATCACACCCAGCAGGATGATGAAGCAGTAAGCAAAAATTAGGATGATTTGCACCTCAACCAGGTTGGTACTGTCTTTCAGTTCTGGTTTGGGGTCAGATGCCAGCTCACTGAGTGGTGTTGTAAGGCCTGGCAAGTATGGCCTGCTGTACAGCTCCATTTTCATGTCATTTGTGTGGTTCTCTTTACCCAGGACTCCCATTGGACCCATGCTTGCAGCTAGTGGGACTACTCCAAAACAAGTGGTTGAGCTGTCTCTGAAACACAGCAAAAACACATGGAAAATTGGAATAAACCAAAGATTGCGGGTGCAGACTTCAACAAAAAATATAGAATTGTGAGGTTCAGCTAGAACAAAATTGGTAGAATTAGCAATAGTATTTTGTTTTCTTAATAAAGTCTGGTTTCAAATAAAGATTAGACTTCCCTATGAGTGACAGTATCATCTGAAGTTACAACAGCTAAATTAAGACCAAAAAAGCTATTAAGTCAGGCTTTCGGGCATAAAATGCTACTAGCTGGGTTTATCAAGATGTTTCCTCAAAACTACAGTGTTGCCTGTCTCTGAAGCTGGGGGCATTGGCCACTATCAGAGGTGAGATATTGGACTACAAAAGATGAGCCAGTGATGGCAATTGGTACGTCCACACTTTTTCACTCATTCATTTGAAGTCCAATCCTGTACTCAGGCATAACTCCTGCTGAAAATTTGGTAGAGAACTCAAATGCAGTGGAGTATATTTACTTGAACAAAAGAAGAATTTGGACCCTGCTGAGCCACACTTCCCTTGTCACAAACGAATACCCCAAACCACTATTGACTTTAGTGCAAAAATGCCATTAATACTAATGGGAATTCTGAAGGTGAGTCAATGACCTAATACAGTTCTATGTCGCACAGTAAGGTTCCAGACTTTCACCAAGGGAAGAGTGACAAGTGTTTCCTCAAAGTATTTTCAATATTCAAGATTTTATGCAGATATTCTCATCTAGTAAATACGAACATGCTGATCTACCCTATTAGAGCTAATTCCTGACATTTTCCTTTAAGAACACCAATAGCACAAGGCAGCAACAAACATCATTTCAACTGCACACCACAATAAGGAGCAAAATAGCGGGAAAAAATCAGTAAAGTTCTAGGTCGGCTATATAATCGATTTATTTCAAATTTAAACAAGAAATAAAAAATTAGGTATTGTGTCTTTTACTGTGGAAGGCTTGCAAAAATGCTCCATTCTTCTCTTTGGAAGTAGCCAACCAAGTTTCTGACTACAATGAAAGGGAACAGCAGGTTGCATCCTCCTTCCTTTGAGGCTAATGGGACTTTTGGCACGGATATCAAAATCACATTGTTTACTTCCTTGCACATATTGAGTGAAATTCTGCTCACCTACACCCATGCAACCGTATGGTTTTAATGAGTTTGCATGGCTATAAGTGAGCTGAACCCGGTGCACTGTATTTAAAGCATTTTAGGTTTAATTTGTAACTCGCACGACCATCCTGTGCAAAGTGAGTAAGGAGAAGTAAAGGCCATAAAGCTAGATCTGTGTGAGCTGCCCAGATAGATGAAAGAATGAGCGAGTGCTGCGCAACAGCTTATTCTTCCTCCTGGAGTATGCGGGTAGTGGAGGACAGGGAGACAAGCAGAGCCTTGGCTACACTCCGCAATGCACTGGCCAGCACAACGAAACCAGTGTGAGCATGTCAACATTTGCTGTCAGTAAAGGCTAAGGGCAAATTATTAACTCTTCTTCCCACCCACTCCCATCCTTTCAGACCCAAAAAGAAGCAAAGAATGAACTGTGCTTCAGAGGGAGTGTCGCTGAGAAACAGTGGGGTTTCTCCTTTACTCCTGGCATGTTGCAAATTATACACTATCCTTCAGTCAGCCTAAAGACATAATCTTACTATTAATGTCTGAGATTTAATATTGCTTTTCTTTACAGCAGGTTCACTATGGAAATACCTATTTTTTAATTTATAGAGGAAAGTATTTTAACATATAAATGTATGTCTTTGATGGAATTTCCTATGCTAAACGCATTGTCTCTACATCTGCAGTTGCTTCTGGTTATTGGGGTCTGGACATTGTAGCAGGCTTCTGTAACTAGTGTTGTCCCCAGATAGGTGAATGGGCCTTCTGTGCTACAGATACACCCCACACAGTATCACAGGAAAAATTTGAATGAAGGCTTTTGTGGGTTAAAAGCAACAGACTACATGAGTTGAAGAGTCACTTCCCTTAGGCTAAGCCAGTAAGAATTATGCTATCCTTTTATGTACTCTGCAACAAAAATATTGAGACAGCAGTGAGCTTCATTCTGCAATCCTTATTTACCTGATCAGTCCCAAGACTTGAGACTACCTTCCTGAACACTGGTGGCCACACAGGTAGAGGACACCTAGTTTTTTACTACCACCACCACCCTTTTTTTTTGTCAATGCCATGTGGAAAAACAGAAGTGGTATTTTTTATAATTTACTAAGCTAAGGCTATGCAAAACCTCAGAACTGCTTTTTCCTTCTCACTATGGCCTGTTAACTGACAATTACATGTAAATGGTATTACAGTGGATTTATAAAGAGTCCAGTACTACTAGACTTCCAAAGATCTCAAACTTATGTATTGGAGAATAGAAGTAGATCATATTTAGAAATCACAGCTGGAGGATTCCCATTACATGGTTCCAACCCTTCGCATCATGAGACACTGGACAAACCTTGGAGGAAACATATACTGTCAAATCATTGAGAGTCCTGTGGCACCTTATAGACTAACAGATTTTCTTCGGCATCACGATGCATCTGACGAAGTGGGTTATAGCCCCTGAAAGCTTATGCCAAAGAAAATCTGTTAGTCTATAAAGTGCCACAGGAGTCTCGTTTTTGCTGTACACAGACTAACACAGCTACCCCTCTGGACCTGTCAAATCATGAATCCTTCCTTTTCTCAGAATATTTTTCCCTACTTTTTTCTCCATTCCCATCCTTTCTCCTGACTTCCTGCACCCTCTTTTAAGCAAAAAAAAAAAAAAAAAAAAAAAGCAATTAGCTTTCATCCTGGCACTTTTTTTCTTTGTTCCTGTATTGTGCTGAGTGTGCTCATTTTGAAGGCAGTATTTCTTGTCAACACAGCACAGTGGGAGGAGGCGGTTTGAAACTCAAACAGAGAAGAAATAATGTTAGAGTAACAAATGAGATAAACTGGACAAGTTCTACAATGTTAACTCGCACAGCTGGTGAAGAATCAAGCTCTCCATGATACTACAGAAACCATACATCTCTCTGATCTATACTATCTACTGCGTACCATCTGGATCTGCACCTATATTGTCTTTTCCAGTATAAGCGCTTCAGTTGTGAGAGTGTGATTTGCAAATTGTATCTATCGCACAGCATTGTGGCTGTTATCATAAATAATTTTTAGAATATCTAATCACTCACTTCTATTAGAACTATGCATGTAAACGTTTATAACTTCATGTGAATTATGGTATGTAGATGATTTACAGCCAAGTCATTAGAAACGGGGAAAACAAAAAGGAATAATACATTATTACATTTAGAAACAATCTAATGTATTATGAATATTATGGCTTCATGTGCAAAGCACTTGGAATTTGGTCGAACTTGGCTGTAAAACGTTCAGTAAATGAATCGTGATCTTCATTTAAAAAAAAAAAATCCTCCGTACACTTTTCTAGGGAAGCTGCCCCCTTTATACCCACCTTGCTCCTCCTGACAGGGTCTAAAACAATTGCATTAAACCAGAGACATGCACTATGTTGTGTATAAGATTGTGCCCACTGAATATTAAACTCCGGTGAGTCTCTCTTTATTTGGTAAGGGGACGTTCAAAGACTGGATCTGAGCCCGTCCATTTCCCCAGCCCATTTTCTGTGCCCCAGCAGAAGGGGTTAACTGTGGAGAGCAGGGGCCAGAGGGAAATGGATGGCCCCAGGGGATGGTGTGAGGAGGGGGCCAGCCCCAGTGGAAGGCAAGAGTCTCCTCTCTCCTTTGCCAGCCCCTATGCTGGGTACCCAAAACTGCAATAGCAGCTCGTTCCTGGCGGCGAGGGAAGGCGCCGCTCTGCCACGGCCAAGTCCGGCGTGAGGAGGAACAAAAGGAGCCGCCCGTGTGGACGATCCCTGGAGCGGAGGGGACCGACGGGACCAGCAAAGGCTTCCACCCACCGAGCCGCCGCGCTGCCCCTCGCCCCCGCCAGCCTTACCGAGCCGCCTCTCTCCGCCGAGCCCAGCGCGCCCGCTCAAAGTTTGGAGCCGCCACCCAGCGCCGCGCTCCGCTGCTCCCGCATCGCCGGCCCTCGCCTGCTCGGCTGGCGGCGGGGCGGGCACTGACGGCGCGGCGGGCCGGCCACCTGGCTGCCAGAACCCGGGAGGGGCGGGCGGCGCGGAGATGCCGGCAGCGCCATCTCCGCCGGGCGCGGATGGGCAGGTGCTGTCCAGGGGCGGCGGGAGCAGGCAGGGGCCGGCTTTAGCGCCCCCCAAAGGCTAATGGCCACCAGTGTGCGGGCCACCGCCCCGGATCCAGCGCCTACAACCGGCGCCCCTGCAAAAATAGGCAAAAACTGGGAGGCAGCGTATGAGCCCGGCCAGAGCTCGCCCCCCGCCCCCAGCCATCGCACCGCTACAATAAAGAGCGATGCTACTCACGTGCCAGCAAAGCGGCGCCGGCCGCGCGCTCCTTGGTGGCACGTGGCGGATGGGAAAGGGGACAAGGAGCCTGCTGGCAGGAACCCCGGGCTCAGATCCTCTAGCTCAGGGGTCTACAACCCAAAAGATAAGAAGAGCCATTTTTGAAAATTCTTTCAATAACAAAGTGTTTTGAGAGCCACAATGGGTGTAGCCTCCTCGTGGGAGGTGCAGGGAGGTGAGTCAGGATTTCTGCTGCAGGGTCCCCTTATGGAGGCGGGGGGAAGCCTGGAGCTTGGCATGGGCTGCCCGTGGGGTCCCTGGTGGCTGCGGGAAGCCCAGAGCCAGGTATGGGCCTCCTGCAGGGTACCCCGGTGGTTGGGGGAGCCCAGAGCCGCAAGGGGGCAGCCAAAGAGCCGCATGTGGCTCCGGAGCCACAGGTTGCAGACCCCTGCTCTAGCTACTGGGGCTAAACAGCTACCTACCAGTGAGGAGTGAGCCCGGCTGCTGGAGCTAGGGGTTTGCGGGGCTGTCGCCCCGGGGATACAGTGCCACCTGGAGTATGAGAGGCTGTAACCATCTTCTCTGTCCAGGTGGTAAAAGTTAGGGAACAGGGGCCAAACATTGGTGAGATCAAAAGGCTCCAGGGAGCCCCCTTGTTTTCTCTGATTGCTCAAGGAGCAGGGAGTCAGAGCCCTGCTGTAAAACAAACAAGGAGTCCTGTGGCACTTTTAAAGACACAGTTATTTATCACATGAGTTTTTGTGGGAGAAAAATCCGCCTTTGTCGGGAAAGCTCATGCAATAAATAAATTTGTTAGTTTTTAAAAGTGCCACAGGATTCCTTGTTTGTTTTGCTGAAGTAGACTAACACGCCTATCCCCTTTGGGAGAAGACCTGCTGGGTCTGCTTCTGCTGGCGGGAGTGCTGTGTTTATTCAGGGAACAAATGTCTCAGGAGTTTGCCTGGCTAGGCTAAAAGATGTGTTATGACACAGGGAAGTGTTAGCTAGCTTTCTAACTACCACATTCTGAAAATCTAGTGCAGATGACGCAGAGCACACATTTAACATATGCTTGCTGTACATGTCGAAGCCAGAGTTGTACAATATACTGGCATACACTAACTACCACCTTCTACCAACACACCTTTAAATCCTGGTCAAAACCAGCCCTAACTGTAATCTCCATCTGTCTAGCTGGGATCTCCACAGGAAATTTATCCCCAGGCTATGGGACTCTAATGGCTACAGCAAGCCAGCCAATTGTAACTACAGCCATGGGAGAGCAAAGCCATAGGAGTCATTTGTGAAAGTGCTGGACCTGATCGAAAGATTCATCAGTTCCAGGAAGCTGCTGAGATATTAACAAAGGATCATTGGAATCACAGACAATAGAGGACATGGGACAGGGAGGAACAAATCCATTCCCTGGCTGTAAAAATGATGTAAATTTCAGAAACAGCAGAGTTTAAAAGGGGGGATTCTTTATAGATCACTGATCCAGCTCCCCAGCCCCCATGTAATGAGGAGTGTACTACACATTGGAAACAGTAAATCTATATGTGTAGCTTGCCATCAGATAAGTTCTTTAGTCAAAATGCAGTCAGCACTGTGGGCAGGTGAAATAATAGACACCGGTTTTAATGGTCTAATAATTTTTTCGTGCTAATCAAAAATGAGAAACAGTTAAGAAACACAGACCATGTAACTTAGCTTATCCACTAGTGATTGTTTTAGAAGTAAAAGATCTCTCTGTGAATAAGATGTATATTGCAAGCATGTTAATTCTTGATCCCATTCTGATTTAGTGATTTCCCCATCAACCCACACATATTTTCTCTTACACTCTACTACTTTTAGTGTGGAAATGAATATACCTTCAAGCACAATTTAAAATATGAATGGAAGAGTTTTGTGTAATTAGTAGTAATAAGTATGCTCTCTTATGGAGCAACAGTGCTGGGTCCCCTAAAAGGGATCTGGTAGTCACAACCTCAAAACCGCACCATTAATAGCAGAGAAAATGAACAGACAGACCCTGGAGCTGTTCTAGAGAATACAAGAGTCTACTGAGTCTCTGCCTATAAAACACTACTAAACAATTTTATTTGTGAGTGCCTGATTTATAGCCCACAAAACACTAGAGATCCAGCCTTATAATATAGATCACCATGGAACATGGGTTGTCATATGTAAGACAAATGAGCTACTTGACATCTTAGGTTATCAGATTTCAACAGAGAATGAGCAGTAGGAATGACTATGTTAATGGTGCATTGTGCAAATGTACTTTTGGAGTTCTGTTACTGAAGAAAAGAAAGCCACCACAGATAAAGTCCATGAAGCTTGTGACGCTGCCACAAAAACCACATTTACAGAAAAAGAGGTGGTAGATATTGCTTAGCATTTCTCAAGTATACCATGAGGTAGATCTGAGATGGTGATAGCATGGAAACATCAAAGACTGTTGTGTCTATACATGTGTGTAGTTTTTGTGAGCTACTGGCTCTTTGGGGGAGAGTTACAAACTTCCTGCAGGAACTACATCACTGGACGGTGGGGAGGGAGTTGTCTAACAGAATGACTGACCTCTCTTAGTGGAAATGCGGCCAGTCTGACCTGTTGCATTACTAAATTCCAGCCTGAGGGGGCAGGATATATGGGGTCAGGTTTAAGAGGACCTGTGAATAAAAGTCCCAAACTATTGGCCAAACTGTGGCTCTTGTACAGTTCAAGTGCAGCTCTTGGCGCACTTCCACCAGGGCACCCCTACCTCTTTTGGGGGGCAGAAGGCCCAACCCCCCAATCCCACAGACAGAGAATGAGGCCAAGAGAAGTTTGCACATGTGTATTATATCAGGAAATTACATCATTCAGTATTCAGACATTGTGCTGTACGAACTTCACGTGCTCACAATCTCCCTGCATTCCACAGAATACAGGCTCTTTACTGTTCATAACTTGCACTTGAAGAAGGTTTACACAAATCTAAAACTACAAATTGTAAGAAACACAAAGACGAAGGGAAAAAATCACAAAGTTTTAAGCCAAAATCAGAGGAAGATTTTGCATTCACAGCTAAAGACAGTAAACCTATCTGCCTTATCTACAATGCATCGCTCACTTGCTACAAAGCGAGCAACTTCAAATGTCACTGCAAAATGAATCACGATAACTTTTCACCTAAATATCCTTGTGAATCAGAATTAAGGAGAAACAAGGTAACCGCATTAAAATTATGCCTGAACAGTCAACAAACACCTCTTTCAGCATTCAGTAAAGAAACTGATATTGTAACCGAAGCTAATTTGGTTATGTCATGGAATATTGCTCCTGCGAAATGTCCATATCGTGATAGAGAATTTGTTAAGATGAATGTTGCAGAAGCAGTTGCAATTTCAGAGCCAAGTAACACAAAACTTGAATGATTAATAAAGCAAATTCATGTGAGACTGTGGAGATGTTTATCTCCCCTATTTCTGCTCATGTTGCAAACAAGATGGAGAATGACTAAAGAATTCTTTAGTATTGCCTCACTGTCAATGAATCAATAGATACACAAGACAAACCACAAAGAGCGATATTTGTTCACTATGTTTTTGCAGCTATAATTGTGAAAGAAGAAATATTGGACCTAGAGATGCTACAAGAAAATACCCACAGTGTTGACATAAAGTATGCACATGACAAATGCCACTGGATAACCGTGTGACTGTTGCAACATATGGAACACCTGCAATGGTGGTGGTGGTGGTGGTGGGGGGGAGTTGGCCTTATTGGACTCTTGAAAAGCAATTCCAAATTTCCAGATTTTCTCCCTGTTCATTGCATCATCCATTGTGAACATCCTGCATGCAGATACTTCAAGTACAAAAAGAGTCCTAGAAAGTGTCAATTTTACCGGCTCGAATACCTGGCTGGGGTGATTTAGGGGGAGTGATCCTGCTTTTTAGCAGGGGGTTGGACTAGATGACCTCGTGAGGTCCCTTCCAACCCTATTATTCTATGATTCTATGAATAGGAAGCATCTTCAACAGTTCAAAAATTTCCTCAAAGACCTGGAACTTGAAGCTAAACCTAATGACATCTCTTTCTACTGTATTGTGGGGTGGTTAGCCATCAGCAATGTCCTAAATAGGTTTGTGGAACTGTTAGATCCTTTCAGTGCTTTCCTTGAAGAAAAGATAAAGTCTTATCCATAACTGGAAGATGATCAATGGGTGCATGATCTGATATTTTTCATGGACATTATGTTGCATCTGCAGAACTCTCAACTAGGCACTCCATGGGAATGGGAAGGATAAGGTTATTTCTGACCTTACTCAGACAATCTTCAGGCTCCAGCACAAGTTAAAAACTTCTGCAAAGAGACAGTGCCAAAACACTTCAACCACTTTTCCCATCTCAAGAATAGGGTAAATATATTCCCTGAAATCAAAATAGAAGATCACAAATGTGAGGACTATAGAGGTAAATTACAAGGATTGCTTGATGACTTTCAAGCCAGTTTTGAAGACTTTCATAAGTTGAAATCCTGCTTCACCTTTCTTGTAAGCTAATTTATAATTTATGTGATCAGAAACAGCTTTCTGATCACCCAACGGTGGTTATGGCAAGATCTACTGGAGAAAAGGAACTATTGGAAGTCTAGGAGGACCAGAACTAAAAATAATGCATAAATCACAGTCTACAGTTGAGTTTTGGAAGCAAGTACTAGGAACTCAAGACTAGTGTGTGACTCACTTCAATTTTCAACACAACATTCTGCTGTCAATCACTGTACTCCATGATGAACTTTGTAAAATCAAAACACCCTGCAGTTCTTACAAATCAACATCTGACCAAGCCAGCCTGCCTTGCCACCACAGCATCCAGATTTCCAAATACATTTGACCAGAATGGAGACCCACAAGCCCTCTAACTCTAACAGTCATTAGTTTGGAAACAGTAAATGTGATGTTAATATTTTTTAAAATGCATGTGTAAAGATTGTGTGTCCATACCCCTGTGTACCATCACAAAATAAGCACTGGCTATGAAATTTTAATCAAGAGGGTGAATCTTGCTGGAAGAGTTTGAAGGACTTTGAAAACTACAATGGTCTCTGTGTAGAGATTGGTTGCACCTTGTAAGCTTAGTCTATGCGAAAACTGTTTACTGGTTTATGCCAAGGATAATGAATTATTTTTTGTCAAGATCCAAATTTTGTGGTCAAGGTCTAGACAAGGTCCAGACTCCAGAGAAAAATAATATTGCTAAAATAACAATAATGGTAAGTAAATAGAAAGCTTTTGAGGTCCATTCAAAAGTATCTGGCAGTCTGGATTTGGCCCACAGTCCTCCTGTTGACTATGCCTGATTTATGCTAGCTTTTCTCTGTAATGCTTCTATCCCAAGTAAGTGTATTGTGCTTCATGAAAACAAGCTGATTGCTGGTAAATCCTGTCATTGTCCATGAGAAGTAGCAGGACAGCAAAGTCTGAAGTAACCTGAGACTTGCTAAAATGATCACAGTGAAGAGTAGGAAGAAGTTCAGCTTAAATTCCTGGTCTGAAGGGAGAGTGATATGAGGTCCTACCCTAAGAAAGATAATTGCTATAGGTTGGGTCCTTTGTGGGGTGTCCTCAAGTTGGGTGCATCTACACTGGCAAGTTAGGTCAACTTAAGGACTCTTAAGTCGACCTAAACAAAGCCGCGTCCACACTGGGCTTTTCTTAAGTCAACTTAAGCATTTCCTTAAGTTGACTAAAGGAAAGCTTAAGTCGACTTAATAACACCTCCTTTTAGGTCAACTTAAGCCTTAAGTCGACTCCTTAAATTGATGTAAGGCCACTGTAGACAGGGATTAACGCTAAATCTACTTTATTAAGTCCACTTAAAGCCAATATAACGACTATCTCTGCTGTTAAGTCGACTTAAAGTCGATTTAAAGTGTAGTCAATTTGTTAAGTCGACTTTGTAAGTGTAGACATAGCCAAGGAGCCCACAAAGGGGTTAGTGATGCAGTTGCCCCAGAACTGCATGGGATAGAACATACCTCTGTATTTACTCTCTATATACTATTATAATAATCTGTGTACAAAGTATACCTTGTAAGGGATCATTTGAAAACTCATAATTTGCTGGTCAATATTGTCCTGATAATGTGTGTGGCAACATTGTAATGTGAAGTTATAAGATTCCCTTATATGTTGTTGAGTGCACACTCAAAACTGACATAGCACCAAACTAGTTAAACAGGATTGTCTTGAACAAAGACTTTGGGTATGTCTACACTGTCCTGGCTGCACCAGACTGCACAGAACAAGACAGCAGGATCGATTGAGTGGGCAGTGGAAACCCACAAATTGATCCGGGCAGTGCTCTTCAGCCAATGCAGTAAATCCATCCTCACCCACCCCATCCAAATAAGTAATGCTGCGTCGACTGGAGTGCATTTCCTGTCAATGCAGTGCAGTGGATGTGCGGTCACGTTCCATGGTAACAGAACGTTAGTAAGTTGATAGGAGTTATACAAGTTACGGTACATAACTTGTTTATTTCCTATCAACAATGCCAGCACTGTAGATCAAGCCTATATGTATTCCTTAATTTGCATTTAAGGAGTAAACAGAGTAATCAAGCTGAAAGGGAAAAAAAGTAGCTCAAACTGCTGGGGGGAAAAAGCAGGGAATATCCTTCTATACAGACTATCTCCTAGTTCTCAGCTGCAAATCTTTTTCAGGAGGGGGACTAAAACTAGAAAAAGAAGGGGTAAACACCCCCCTTCTGAGAGGGGGGGGGGAGCAGACACCTCTCTCCCTTTCCCTGCCCATCGCATTCCCTGTACTACAGAAGACAAAAAGAAACAGACTTTTGTGAGATGGGTGCTAATCTGAAAAGTAGGAAGTAGGTCAGTAATCTTGCTGGAAGCATGGGGTGAGAGATTTTGCTTGAATCATATATAGGTTGTTAAGTTAGGCACTAGTAAGTGATTTATCTTTATTTGTAACCATTTCTGACTCTCAAGCCTCAATCCTTGTACTCACTTAAAAATCTCTCTGTAGTTAATATAATTGTTTTATCTAATTCAGTGTGTTTAAATTGAAGTGTCTGGGTAACTTCATTTAAGGTAATAAGCTAGCATATTATTCCTTTAAAGGAGTAACATGCTTAACATATCTGAACTGTCCAGAAGGGGGGCTGGGCAGGACAGAACATACATTTCTGGGGAAAATTATGGGACTGGAGTTATATAGCAATCATCTTACTGTGTAACCAGGGCTGCCAAGGACCAGGGTATATCTGGCAGGCCATGGTTACACCCAGACACTCAGGTTATGACTCGCATGCTTGAAGGCTATTTATGAACATCCCAGCAGGGAACTACTTCAGCAAGGCATTGTAGGGAATGACAAAGCCCCCACCCCACCCCTGTATGTCATAAAATGGCATACCTGTTTGAAAAGCAAAGTCTCATTAAAAAGCTATTCCAGCAAACTCATTCTGCCTGGGAGTTTTGCCTGAGGCAAGACCAGATGTTTCTGTAACTATCTCAGAAGTTCACTCTCCTACTGGAGCAAAGGAAATTTTGTTGTGTGCTTAAATGATTATCTAAGTTACACTTGTGATACAGCAGACACCTTATAAGAAGGCTCATTTTAGTGCATTATGGGCTGTAAATCAGGCATTCACAAAGAAGAGTGTTCTATTTTGTTTTATAGTATTTTTGCACCAAGTAAGTAGTACTATTGCTATAGCATCAGATTCTGATCCTCTTACTCTTCTGGGGTACACCTTAGTATCTGTGATTTCAATGGGACTAATCATGGAGTAAGAAAGTGCGCAAAAAAACCATACAATTAAATACAGAATATAATCATTCTGGGCCAGATCACGACACCTTTCCTCACATTGGCCAGCAGTTATTTGTATTTGTTTCTCTTGTGTCTCTGACAACAATGTTCACTCAAATGGGAATAATTGCTGGCCAATGTGAGGAGGGGTTTCATGATCTGGTCCTCTGATTATGGTGATGTATTAGAGTCTGTATCTAAGACATATATGAACCATTGCTTTTGACTGGTGTGGCTCTTGTACATAGACCAAGTGTGTAAATGTGATGTAGGTGCTTCTGAAAATTTTACCCATAATGCTTAAAATTGCATCTCAAATTATACAATTATTTAAATAAAATACCATGAACTAACACACTCATACCTTGATTGCTAGATAATGATCCTAATCCAGTCTTCACTAAAGCAAAATTCCCAGATGAAGTCAGTAGGAATTTTGCCTGACTAGAAGCTGCCAGATCAGGCTGCAAAATTTTATGAAATTGCTAAAGAAACTGGTTGTATATTATCCCACTGGAAGCAAAGTTTAAGTCATGTTGAGACAGAAAATGGTATTTTGCAAATTTCCATTGCACTCTATTGTTAAGTTATTTTACAATGTATTTAGTTTTAAAAGTTTTAGATAAAAACTATTGTATATTAACTTTTTGTAGGGGGAAGGCTTTATTGATTTTTTTTGTTAGATTAATTAAGGAGTGTAACATTTTTATAACCCTTGTACCTTTCCTTGTTAATTTGCAGGAGAACATAAAAGAAAGCAATTTAAGAGTACTTTAAATCTAAATGATTCATAAAGTTTACACCAATAAAGGGTGAGGTATTTTTAATGAGGAATTAAAAATGCAATGCAGTGGAAACTTTTAACAGATGACTTGAAATATGTTGCTGCAGAAATCAAAAAAGTGCTGTTAATTGATTCTGTTAAATGATTTCATCCCTGCATTAAATATTTACTAGTGAAAGGAAACATAATATAGATGAGATTGTAAAGTCTTTGTGGAATGGACCATCTTTTTGTTCTGTTTGTAATTAATATCTTGTTCTGTGTTTGGAAAATGAATGTACCTTGTGGAGTGGCTTATATGAAATGACTTGCATAAAATCAGTCCAGTTCCTAGTGTTTTATTCATTATTTTATTTATAATAATGCCAAATTTTACTAGGCACCAAAATAAACAAAAAAGCTCTGCCGAAGACCTTTCAAACAATTTGTCATGTTATGACAAATATGACTAATAGAGGAGGAGGGCAAGAGAAAGCCAACAACAATATGACTGTGCATTTACATAGTTAGACGTGCACTTCTTGATGGTTCAGATAAAGGTACCTTTTTATTTCACCTGCTTCCCGGTATGGTACAGCAGTCCACATCAATTAGCACAGCAGTCTCAGTAATAGAGGCAGGAGACTGAATCAACAATGGTGACATTTTTTGACCAAAACTTTTTTTCAGCAAAAATTCAAATTCAGGTCAGTCAAAACATGCAGCAAATTCATGTCAACTTTGCCAAGCTGTTTTTAGTACGGAAATCTTTTTAAAAAATAAATAAATACATCTAAAACATTTAAGACATTTTCAGAATGAAACATTTCTATTTTTTTCTTCCATTATGTTAAAAAGAAAAACGATTTGTTATCAAAAGCTAAACAACACATTTTGGGTTTAATAAAACCTTTAGTTCAACCTGAAATTAATGTTTTTCAACTTCTCAATTCATCAAAAAAAATTATATAAATAAAATTAGAACTTCCTTTTCTACTCAACCCAAACAACTTTTTGTTCAGAGCTGTCAATGGACTGGAGAGGATAGGGGAAAAGGACGGGAAAATTCTACCTGGGAGCACTAATCTTTAAAAGTCAAGAGTGTTTTTGCAGCATGTAAATTTGAGCCAAATCTCACAACTTCTTATTCATACATAAAGATCCATTGTGCAAACCCTCACTCAGTTGTGTGTAACATTGGTAGACTTGTTAAAAACAAAATACACCTGGCATTCCCTGAAGAAAGTGTGGCCTTGAGAACACAAATCTGTTTTAGCTAAGATTTTTTTCATTTAATGACAGACATCATGGTAGCCCGTCATTACTCAAAATGTAAAGCCCAGAAAAATGTATTTTAAGACTAACGTTTCCAGACACTTAATAAAATAGTGTGCATATGTAAACACATTTTTCCCTGTCCCTTCTTAAAAGATTCAGCATGAAATGATTGTATATTCTTAAAACTAAAACAGGGTATAGTTTTAGCTGTATCTGCATGTGGTAAAGTATATTTGCCTTGGAAGACTATGGAGCTACTACAAGCAAATGGGAACTGGAACATGGGTAGACCTGCATGGTACCAATTTCAGATTGCTAACAATACACAAAGGCTATGTCTACACTAGAAAAGTTAAGTGGACTTTGTTAAATCGACTTAATAAAGTCGACTTAACTTTTCTAGTGTAGACATAGCCCCATGTCGACCTTATTAAGTCGACTTAATGCTTTAGGTGCTAATCCCTGTCCACACTGGCTTTAAGTTGACTTAAGGCTTAAGTCGACCTAAAAGAAGGTGTTATTAAGTTGACTTAAGCTTTCCTTAAGTCGACTTAAGGAAATGCTTAAGTCAACTTAATAAAAGCCCAGTGTGGACATGGCTTTGTTTAGGTCAACTTAAGCCTCCTTAAATCGACCTAAGTTGCCAGTGTAGACACACCCAAAAATTCCAGCTATCGCCTGTTAAAAATTACCAACTAGCTCAAAAACATTCAGGTTGCTAAAGGCTTAACTCCGTAGTCTGTTTGTCTATAGACTTATGATTAAATTCAAAGGAGTTCAATGCACTGAACAGCTACAGAAATGAGCACTTTGTTTTCAAACACTGTCCTTTCAAAGTATAGACTCTATGACTATGTCTACACTAGCAATTTAGGTCGACTTAAGAATGCTTAAGTTGAGCTAAATTACTCCATGCCCACACCAGACTTTCATTAAGTTGACTTAAGGGCATCCTTCAGTTGACTTAATAACTACCGCCTGTTAGGTCGACTTAAGGTCTAAGTTGACCTTATTAAGTCAGCCTAACAATGGTGTGGATGCCCTAGGTCGACTTAATTCCTTACGTCAACCTAGGGCTGGGGTGGCTCAGGGACAAGGGAGCCCCAGGGGCTCTCAGGGAAGAGAGCTGCTGGTGGCTCTCTTCCCCAGTGCTCCTCTGTCCCAGGAGTCGCTGGCAGCTGTCTTCCCCAGCACTCCATGAACAGGAGAACCTCTGGGGATCCCCTGTCTGCAGAGCGCTGGGGAAGACAGCCGCTGGCGCTTTGTGGACAGGGGATTCCCCAGAGGTTCCCCTGTCCACGGAGCACTGGCAGCTGTCTTCTCCAGCGCTCCACAGACAGGGGAACCTCCAAGGGGGAGCCCCAGCAGCTCCCTTTTTGCCCAGACCCGCTCGGGTCCCGGCAAGAAGGGAGTACCAACCTGCGCTCCCTTCTCTGGGACCCGCACAGGTCCTGGCAAGAAGGGAGTGCGGCTCCCTTCTCAGCAGGGAGCCACGGCTCTCTTCTCAGCAGGGAGCCACGGCTCTGTCTACATTTGAAAAGTTAAGTTGACTTGTTAAGTCAACTTAACAGAGTCAACTTAACTTTTTAGGTGTAGACATAGCCTATAACATATAGAAATGCTACAATCTAAGAATTCTAAAATTGCGAAGTGAAGCACTCAAAAGTTAGGCAACCTTAATTCAGGGATTTCCTATATGACCTTAATTCAACCTCCATTGATATTATGATAGTCTTTATTACATAATCTCATTCTATGTTTTTCCACAGACTCCCTGCCTCATTCAGCGTACAGAATGCATAGTGCTTACTTAATGCAAGGCTTGTACGGCATGATAAATTCTTTATTGCTCACCATCTTCATCAACTTCTTTATTGTGGTCTAATTGTAGTACTTTAGAAACATTGATTTACCTTCACAGTGCCACTGGGAGGTGCAGTAATAAAATCCAGTCCCATTTTACAGCTGGGGAACTAAGGACTTGTCTATATGGGGGAACGGACTGAAATGACTCCTTGTGCGTCCACTCTATTCTGGAATAACAGTAATTTCTTTGTGTAGACAAGTCCTGCAGCACACAGACTAATGAGAAAGGTGTCCACTAACTAAATTGGGCACTGGGGGGACTCAGCATTTAATAACACTTTGTGCTGTGAGCATAGCTTCCATTGATCACAGCCACAGTTGTGTGTACTTGGCATTTCTGCAGATGAGATCCCAGACATCTGAAGTTGATACCCAGAAAATGAGAACACAGTGGCCAATATGAAAATATTAGTTTACATGGCTTACCTAACATCACACAGGAATCCTGTGGCAGAGTCAGGGGTATAATCCAATTCTCCAGAGCAGCCTTCAACTGCCATAGCCACATGACCATTCTTTCTCTTCTTGCACTTCTCTTCCTCACTTGTCACATACCTTCCAAATTCTGCATCAAAGAAGGCAGACATCTCCTTCATGCTTCATTCCAAAGCATTGTCCATCCTGTGCACTACACAAGCAACCTTAACTCTGGCATTTCCTAACTTCTGAGTGCTTGACTGCACCAACTTACCATTTTTTTGTAGATTTTTTAAATGTAACTTCAGAAATTTTTTAAAAAACACCTTATGAAAACATTGGGGGAAAAATTTAATCATGGGGAACCATTTTGACCCCTTACATCAGCCATCAGCATGGCTAGGATCCTCTACCACTTGAGCTGCTAGACTAATTGCTAACAGCATGAGGCCTTCTATGTGAACCTGCACTAGAGAAGGAGAGGAACACCTACACTGCCAGTTGATGTCGATGCTGAGATTCAAGAATAAGGGGTTCAACTGCAGGTTTTGTAGGGAAGTGTGGTCTAGTAAATAGCCCCTTCTGCTTCTCTTCCCTGCCCCACCTCACTGCCCTTTTCCTGACTCTGCCCTTCTCCCATCCACCCCTGGCTATTGCCCTCTTTCTCATCTCTGCTTGTTCTTGCTCCTCTCATCCCTATTCAACCTTGTGCTTTCTGCCTTTCCTCTGCTCCTGCCACTGCCCTTCCCTCCTGACTCATGCCTCTACTCCACAACTCCACAGGCTTTTAACCTCCCACCTCCAGCACGCCTTATTCTTTTCAGCATTAGGAAAAAAAAAAGTGACTTTTTTCCCCCTTTGATTCCTTACCATTATCCCATCACAGCAAATAATGGCACAATTTGGACCTCTGTCTCTTCTTTTAGCTACTCAGAGCTGATGAAGCACGATGCAGTTTCAAGTGACCCTAATTTACTGGTAATATTCTATGCAGTGCAAATGTATTATGGTCTGTTTAGTGGCAGAACAATGAATATTATTAATATGGGTTTATAATGACTTGTAATTTTGATGGTTTGCTGCCTCATCAGGCCTTTATAATGAAATTGTACATTATACAAAAATCAATTGTCTAATTGAATTTACTTGTCAAAGGGAATAAAACTGGAAAATCAAACAGACCCACATGCAATGTTTATTTCTTCTCCCATAAAATTCAGCAAGCTTTATCTGACATCCTTTTAAGAGAGTGTCTCTTTAGGTATGACCTTTACCCCTAAACTTACATTGTGCGATTTTCAAAAGAAAATAAGGGAACTAGCTGCCCATCACCTACTAAAAGCAACAGGAGTTGGAAGTATAATGTGCTTAGCCTCCTTTAAAAAGCCCAGCGACAAAATTTTAAATCCATTATACTGTATCGAAGGCATGCACAGCAGCTTCTCAAGTAAGTATTATTCCTGGCTATTCAGCAGGTATCATCTATGTCAAGGACTGAGTCAGAAAAGCCAGAAAGCACTATAGTTCATGGATTTGATTCATTACAGAAAATACTTATTTTAGTAACTTACATCATTTCCTCAGATCTTATAAATACAAATCAATTTATGATGTATTTGGGACACTAGTATGAAAATAGCCCATGTATGGAATGCAGTTTAGTTAAAAATAATAAGCACTGATCTACCCAGGAATGAATAAGGGAATTCAGTGGGGTCTTGTAACGATCTTTATGTTTGACGTATTATACGTACACCAGGATGGACTACATTGGCACCCCTTTACTGAGCAGCAGCAGATGTTGGGACCTTGTAGGAAATGTGCCAGTTGCCCATTGGAGGACAAATTGGTGATGAAGAGTTGGACTGTTTTCCTAGGGTAATTAGCTTATTTATAAAACGTATTTAATTCTTTGAACAACCTTGATTCCTTGAACAGATGTGGTCACAAACTGCACAAAAGCAACTCCTTTTTGTAGAAGTCTCAGATAAGATTTTTCACCTGGGAATACCCATAGCCCAAAAGCAGGTCAGTAAGTCCATGTGGCCTCAGAGTGAGTCTCGGCTCCAGATATCCTTCTATACAGATGCTTTGGAATACACAGGAAACTCAGAAAAGCTTTGACTGTCCAAAGAATGCTTTATCCTGCACAATAGCTTTAACTGTCTGAGTGCAATGCATACTAATGTTTATACATCAATGACTTATAACATGCTGACATGGTACTTAAGCAGCAGATTCCTTCGGCAGCCAGTGGAAGGGGAGCTACAGGCCACTCTGAAAGCCCCGGTGGGCCTCTGTTGGCCCGTGGACCACAGGTTGGGAACGACTGATCTAGACCATTACTCTGAATCATCTAATATAGCCTAAAAAGCAGAAACCTTCTTGGTTAAGACTTAAAGCAGACATTTTCCATTCACTTCTTTTTGATTGCTTCGCAGCAGTTAATGGTGAAGGATATTTCTTGACTAGAAAATCTTTGCTGTAATTACCAAGCACAGGTTTTGGTTTTGTTTATTTTGATGGTGTCATTTTTCTCCAAAAGAATTAGGGAAAATATGAATCTGTGGAGCTAAAATATTAATCAGAACTCCACTCCAGACAGCTCCAGGTGAGCCCTGCTTATTAGGAAGAACACAATCTAAACAAAAAATTTGCTTGGAATTATCCATGCTTCATGTTCATTTCTCTTCTTGCTGCTGGGGTACTGAGATCTATTTTTCCTCGGTCTCTGTCAACCTGTTTTCATGGCAGAGTGTCAGGTTTCTTCCTTTGGTTTCTCTTGTCCTATCTCCCAGCAGTTGCCAGTATTATTTTCTAACTTCGGTGATAAAAAAAATCCTACATAGATACAGTACTTTTAAATCTGTGCAATGACATCAGTAAAGCCAATCATGATGTATGACTATATATACTATAGAATATCAGCAACAAAGCAATGCAAAGATTAGAAATACAGATATACCAATGTTCTTCCCTTCTGTTTGCAATTGTATTAGGTAGTTACATAATTACTGCTAGACTTGGGGTGGGAGGGAAGAGGAAAAGCTGCTTTTGGTGGAGACATTAACTGTTGTTCTTTTCATTATTTATTGAAGTCTCATGACTTTAAATGGCTTTTTTTAAAGCCCCAGCTTCTGGAATCAGGACATTGCACAGGAATTCAAGTTTTCATTTGTTTAAAAAAAAAAGTCAGTTTTGAACCCTCATGTTTGCAGACGAAAACTTTAAAATGTGACCCAAATGCACCATGAAGGCAAAACCCCCCCAAAGCAATATGAAAAAACAATTATTATTTTTTATCTCCATTTTTAAGCCAATCTTGTGATTTTGGAGCACAAACACGGTTTTTGAGCATTTGAGGTTGGCAAAATTCAGTCTTGGTTCAGGAAAACATCCTGGTCTGGACAGCACTTAACATATACTTAACATTGTCCTGAATAGGAATTGTCTTAAATTTGGGTTTCAATCCTCAGACCTTTGTTTCCAGTCTGAGCAATTCGACCCATGAGTGCAGGGCTCCAAACAAAAGTTATTTACCTAAAAAAAACAACAACAAAAAAACCCAAACAAACAAACAAAAAAAACCTTAAGCTCAATTACATGCACAAAATTCACTGCACTGCTGAGACTCTGTGCCAAGTTTATGCCTAGAACAGATTTTTACAGCTGAATTAGAATGGCCTAACATGGGGTTTATAATGGAAATAGTGAGCCAACCTCAACAATAATAGTGACGCCTTAATATAGCAATAGATCTTCTTTTTAATAACCTTTCATTGATCTTGGTAATACCTGTATGATTGATTTTTGTCTCCAGAAGAAAAGCAATTTATTAATAACAATTTAATAATTGTGGCACCATTATTACTGTGCAAAAGGATGGATCTAGAATAGGTCAGTACACATTTCTCTTTCACAAGCCATCTGCAAACTGTCCATTGATTGAAAGTGCATGAGATTAAATCATCCTGAATTATTGCAAAGTGCAGCTTTCATATTAAAACAGTGATTACATCCTAGACATTATAAACTGCACACCAAAATATATGCCAGAACAAACTGTGAGAACAGTTCAGTGCAGGTTGTCAGAAGGGCCTACCTAATCGTTATCAGAAATTCCAATAAGTGCACAGCTCTTTTATCCCTGTGCAGTAGTTAGGAGAGAGTTGCCAATCAAATACTACAGCTCAGAGTCTCTCCTACATAGCTGTTCCCCTGTAGAAAGGATGGCATGACATTAAAGAGTCAGCTGAAGTGTTTCACTGGTTTTATAGTCTCAAAGTGTTGCCTGCCAAAATTTAGGGCACCCCAGCTATACACTACTGAGGGTTCAAGCCATGACTCAATTAATTAAGGTACCCCAACCCTTTCCCTTCCAAGGGCTCAAGGTATAAGGCCTTACCCACAGAGCTCAGAGAAAAACCTGGTCAATTTAAGTACCTGCCCTTTCCCACAGGGATTGGGATTTTGTGGGTGAAAGAGCCTTACCCAACTGTGCTCTAAACATCTATTTATTCGCAGCACACACAGAATACATATGCCAAGCAAACTCGTTATGCACACCACTCCTAATATACAGACACACATTAACCAATGGCCAGGCATGATCCATTCATCCAGGGTTGCCATGCATGCCTCTGCACCTCACAGTTGTGCGGAGGGGTAAGTGTTCTTAGCAGCTGGATAATGAACTGCAGTTCAGCGATTATTCCCATTTACATTAGATAGGTAAAACTAGCTACTGCCTTCAAATTTACTGAACCAATCATTATTCAATACCCCAAGGAAACAAAATTCAACCCATCATGCACTGGGGCACCTATGTTTTTTCCTCCCTGCTCATATTTGTTTACATTTTTCCCTCTTGCACCCAAATTGTAATTTATTTATGATTATCTTTGTTTGTGCAGATGATCAGCATAAATTCGCTGGTCAGAGCTTATTTTATTTAATTTGCCATTTACTGGGTCTTTCTGTCTCCTCCCTAAACTTCTCAGCACCTGGGTGTGTCTACTTTACAACCCTTGGCAGGGTGACTAGATGTCTTGGTAGGCAAGGTGACCAGATGTTCTGATTTTATAGGGACAGTTCCAATACTAGGGATTTTGTCTTACATATGATCCTACTACACTCCCCATATGTATGTCCCCTCCTAATTTTTCAGACTTGCTCTCTGGTCATCCTCCTATAAATCTTGTTAGGGGGCATTCTGGGGAGGCATGGGGGGTGTCTTTACTAGAAGTGGAGCATTTTTTCTTAATTTTAGTGGTGAAATTCCTGAATTTCACCCAATGCTAAACACTTGCAGTTGTATTTAAACACACACGCACGTGCGCACGCATGCACACACACACTCCCTCCTGCAAACCCTTCCTACCCCAGCTGTTCTTACTCTTGCAATTAGTTCAATTGAGTCAATGGGATGATGCATAACCGAACAAGTATTTGCAGGTTAAGACTCTGTGTGTAGTAGTGTGTTAGTTTCAATTCTTGTCATACATACTAAAGGAAATATCTTGTATTCGTGATCATAATTCTGAAAGTGGAGCTACGCCAAACTTATGTGAGTGACTAACGTCTGTCTCCAGCACACTATATATAGGTACCTGCCTCCCTTCAAAATGTCTAGTTGACCATTTGTAAACATGCTCAGACTACCTCTCTGCAATAACAGCAGTTGGATGCAAGATGTTTCATGGTTACTTTTCCTTTATATTTCTGCCTGATCTTCCAACAGTTGCTCAGCATTGGATTTACTAGATGAAATCCTTGCCCTGTAAAAATCAATGAGAACTCTTCCAAAATTAGGGAACACATGAGACTGATTATATTTTATGATGTCCAAGCACAATGACTCAAAATATAATACTAAAATCATTCACAGAAGATTAAAGATGGAATTACTGTTTCCACAGAAGAAAATACTCTATTAGTCATCAGCATAACTTTGTAGGAACTTGCATAACAGTCTTTTCTCAGGCAAAACTCCCATTGACTTAAATTGGATACAATTCACAGAATTAACCCCTAACCACAAAAATAATCTTTACAAAACTACTCCAGGGAACAGCAAAAATAGGTCACCTAGCAGAGGTGGCTTTTAACTAAAAGTCATACTGAAATGATTAGAAACCACAAAGGAATTTACTGAATTTCAAGCAAAAGTCAAGAGCAGTACTTATTTGCTGCCACAAGAAGTTATAATTAAAATAAATTATATTTAACTGAGCACAATTTTCATAAACTTAAAATTCAAATACTTTATTTAAAATAAAATCACATTATAACTTTGTTCTGAATTTACTTGAATCCGCAAGGATGAAAAGTGCTATATAAATGTAAAACACTGTAACTGTTGTCTGACTATAAGCATCTGGGATAGTTAGGTTTTGGTTTGTTCAAAGATGGTTGTGAGTTTTCAAAATGTTGCATTTAAAATAGGTAATTGATTTTAACATTTCACTACTATAAAGCAAACCCCATTCAATACACTGATGTATTGGTCCTTCCCTTGACTGGCAGTCAGCAGATAACCAAAACTTTCTATTAAGTATTAGATTGGTCTTAGTAGAGCAGTGGTTCCCAGCCTGTGGCTGGGGAGCCAACGGTGGCCCACAGCTCCCCTCCTACTGGCTGCAGAAAAGAGTCACTGCCTAAGGACCCAGGCTGAGTGTGTTTCCAAGGGCTCAAAGACCCAGATGTAGGCTCCTTGCTGAGCCATGGGGATGGGAGAACAGCACTCCTTTTGGTCCAGCAGAAAGCAAAGCACTCTGCCTGGGCCTCTAGGTGTTGGGGGTCTCTGCTGGAGCCAGAGGGAGCAGAATGGAGCTACTGCTGAGGGACTCAGGAGGAGCGCAGAGGGCTACAAATCACATGCTATTTCCCTGCTAAAGTCAGGGAGATGAGAGATCAGCAAGGAGGTTGCTTCCTCAGTGAACTCCTTCCATCTAGCTGCAGTGATGGTGGGGGCCTGCTGATGGAGACTAGTGGCCTTTCAGGGTTGCAAAAATGATATTGGTGGTCCTCGAGCCAAAAAGATTGGGAACCACTGTAGTATTGTGAAATCATGTTGTATATTTGTTCGGGCCTGATAAAAAGCTCACAGAAGCTAATGGAAATCTTGACATCGACTTCAATAGGCTCTGGATCAGGTCCTTAAAACAGATTAAACTATTCCTCTATTTTTATTGTTTGTTCAAAGGGATTGCTTAAGAGAACCTCTACTGCAAGTAACCTTTTGGAGCAGTAGTTCACCTCCATGAAGTTGTTACTTCTCTTTTAGTTTAGCTTACTTAAAACACTACTTTGCTGCTACACTTCAGTCCTGATGCTACCTATACTGATGGGACGGATTCTCCCATCGCAATAGGTAATCTATCTCCCCCAGAGGCAGTAACTTGGTTGATGGAAGAATTCTTCTGTAGCCCTAGTGCTGGCTACATGGGGACTTAGGAAGACTTAACTACAATGTTCAGGGAGTATAGATTTTCCACACACCCCTGACCAATGTAGTTATGCCAACCTAATTTTCTAGTGTAGACCAGGCCTACATGTCTTACAGCATGCTCCTTTTTAGAAGCTGTAATGGGAGAGTCTCTTCAGGGGATTAGCATGGATAAAATATCTGCAGCAGCACCACTTCAGTACTTTACACAGTACTGTCTCTCTCTCTCTCTCTCTCTCTCTCTCTCTCTCTCTCTCACACACACACACACACACACACACACACACACACACACACACACACA
>ML685796.1:3991321-4004801 GCA_007922175.1 Pelusios castaneus
ACACACACACACACACACACACACACACACACACACACACACACACAAAGAGCAAAGTTCATCCTAAGAGATGGATCTCGAGATGCTAAAGTGCAATTTCCTGCTTTGAAAAATCGTAATTTGCCCGAACGAGAATGCCAGATCCAAACTGAAACCAACTTCCTACCGTGGACATGCCCAACTTTTGCCTGCCAAGTGACCCATCCGAAGAGCTCAGTTCCGCTAGAGTGAAGGGCTATGTCTACACTTACTAAAGTTAGTTCGAATTAGCAAAATTTAGTTCGAACTAAGCAAGTACTATTCATGGCACTTGCTTAGTTTGAATTAGCGATTGCATTGAGTTCAATGGGCCGGTTAGTTCGAACTAAGCAATTAGTTTGAACTAACATGGCCACATTGGTTAATTTGAACTAACTAGTTCGAATTAACCCTTAGTTCAAATAGCATATTCGAATTTATTAGTTTGAATTAAGGAAGCCCTTAATTCGAACTAATGAAAGCCTCGTGTAGCCATGGCTTAAGTTAGTTCGAATTAAGCTTCCTTAATTCAAACGAACTTGCCACTGTAGACATAGCCAAGATGTGGGTTTTGAGAAACACGGTGCTTAGAATAGCGCTTTGTTACCCACAATTCAATAAATAAAGTAAAATAAGTGGAGGAAGAGGTAACTGTTGCTTTGCTGGCAAGAACTCTGTTCCCAGCACCTATCATTGAGCAGCTGACTGGGAAGGACACTATTCTATAAACCCTCAGGCACATTCATGGCTGGTCCTAATGGTTGTCTTGCTAATAGTTTCCTCTAGATGCAGCTCTTAAGTAGACTCCAGTCAGCCACTGCTCCAACAGCTGATTTTCCATCTGGAAGGTCAGAGTGACTTCCATTGATTTCTGTAGAATGCAACACAGAAAACAGCTAGGTGTGTAATAAGTCAGTAGCTACACTTAAGGCTCAGTCCTGCAGATTGGTGATTGCTGCAGTAAGGAGTGCTAGCACTAAAGGACAGCTTTTTAAAAGCTATTTACTGAGATGCAGAAGGTCCTTTTGTGCCTATCTGCATCTTTAGGTACCTAAATACTTTTGAAAATTAGGCTCCTGAGAGCCTGATCTAAAGTTCACTGAAGTCGGAGTCTTTCCATCAGGCCCTTTGTACTTACTCATCACTTATGCAGGGAGGTGTTCTGAATAAAGAAATATGCAGTGTTCAGCAATGTAATAAAGCTCCTTGCCTGCACTGAGCTGAGCACCAGGAAAGTGGTAAGGCGTGGCCAGGGCACAGCTAATTTAGTTCTGCCCATTCAATGCAATTTCCATCCATACTGAACATATTTGGGATTTTTAGTAACTTCCACGGCTGCCACCCAGAAACCCAAGTCTCACTTGACAGAAGTGAATGCCACTGACTTTAATCATCATAACATAACCACTAAGGCTTATTGTGCGACCCTTACAATGGTGAGCACTTTCTCACAGGAAATGTGTTGAAATCAATGAGACTATTCCTGTGCTCAGACTTGTATGTTGCACACTGCCCTTTCTACTTTGTATGCTCCTTCTAATAGCACTCTGTGTCTTGCATAACTGAGCCTTAAAAGAAGCTGTTACTTTGTGAAGATGGATTGATTATTACAGTGTTTTCAGCCCTGTACCTCCACTGCTACACCACTGTTTGTCTTTATACCAACAACAGAGGAAAATGCTGTCTATCTGGCATGTGTGGCCGTGTCTTCTGTCCACTGGAGACAAAGCTCTGGTGATGAAAAGCAGTGTGTTTATCAGAAATCTGCAATAGTTTTTCCCTAGATTAACATTCTGATGAACCAAATGTCCATGTAAATTTCAGAAAAAAATAAGCTTTCTTAGAATTTAACATGTATCTCACCCAGCAGTTGCTTGCTATCCTTTAGATGATTGCAGGTCTGTCAAGTACAGGAATATCTAACATTCTTCCCTCCTCTCTCTCTCTCTCTCTCTGATTTTGCTGCTTTTGAGGCAGTGGAATAGTATTCTGATTAGAAGGAATATTTTTCAAGCTGCTCTAGAGAGATAGGCTTTGTGCTGGACCAGACACAACATGATTCCTCCTCATGTACAGCGTGTGTTAATGACATGGACTAAATACAAGAAAATAAGTTAGCAGAAACAGAGGTCAATAAAGGAGAAATTAGAGAGAAAATAGCAAATAAAGGTACAAGGCAGAAAATAGCTTTGTTGCTAGGGACTATTATGATGGCCTCATTAGACATGAATAGATTGCGTCAATTTTTGAACTGCTAATTCCACTTCTCATAATGAGAAAACTAACTCTCTCAAATTTGTAACATTTATTTCTGCACCATAATGAAGTTCAAGCAGCCATGACTTCTGAAAGAGCTTCAACTAGTGAAATGACACCTACACTAGGGAGAATTCAGTAAGTTCAGATCAGAGTAGAAATGTGTCATGGATGCTTAGAAATCGTCTTAATCATAAAGAGTTTATTATACACCCTAGTGCGGTTGCTGTCCTGGCTTAGGCTTTGAACTGTGTCTGTTTTATATTCCAGCTTTGCCCTTATCTTTTGCTTTTCCTGAGTCACAGAGAAATGGATCAGGAAATCAGCAGCAATCTTTTCTCTGTGGCTGATAAATAAATTAAAAACATGGGAGAAAAACATAAGAAACACTGAGGGGGTGGGGCTGAAAGATTTTTTCTGGCACTTGTCTGCTGATGCTGAAAATATTTGAGAAGAAACTGTTTTCTAAGTGAATCAACTAGCCGGGGCTGTATGACTCTGAATATTGGTAATGGGGTGTACAGTCATCCAGTTCTGGGTTACATGTTCAAATCTGGCTTAGGCTGGCAAGTAATGAAACTTGTTCCCACAACAGCAGAGCAATCAGTTTGAAATATATTGGTGGTCTAAGTCCATTTCCTAGCAGATAACTGTTCAACCCCCCCTCCCCCAAACACCCAAAACATAAGCATAATTTGTAATCTCATCAAAGAAATGTTATAAAAAATAAAGGACTTAAATGTTTAGAGATGTCAATCTCCCATCTTTCAAAATCATTGAAAATATCCTTAGGCATCTTCTTACTCTAGAGCATGTGTGTGCACACACACAGCTCTTGATATACATTCCTCTCTGCTAGTATTATAAAACTGGTCAAGTTTTCAAGAGAAAAAACAGTGACATGAAGAACATCAGTTGTGCTGGAAAAAAATACAGTAAGTAGTCAAAAACAATCAACAGTAATAGCAATGAACAATGTTATGGAAAATCCATTTAGTTAAGAGGCAGAAAATTAAAGGGATTACATCCATGACATAATTTTTAACATGAAAAAAAAATAAAGTTGTTGTTACATTAGGCTTTAATTCTCTGAAAAATGCCCTGCATGATCACAGCTTCATTGCAATTAAATGGTCTTCCTAACATTGCATGGGAAGCACAATACCTGAGGGAAAACAGATAAAAGATTAATTTTGGGGCTGTATTAAAAAAAGAGAGAGAGAGAGATTATAGTAGTAATAACTTCCTTGGCCCAGGGCTTTTCCTAAAGAATTAAACTACCAAATGGGAACTATTATCTACTCTCCCAGCCAGGCATTGATCCTCAAAAAATGTCTTACACCTTGATTAGTGTTGCCAAAGTAAAGGATGCAAGGTTATATGGAAGTACAAAGCAATACTGAATAGCAAGAAAGATGTGGAAGTGAATACAAAAGAAAAGAAGGCAATTATTTCCTATAAACCATTTTTTAAAAAGTTGTTCTAGTATATGTTTCATATAAGTAAGGTGCAGTAAGTATATTTTATAAGACTAACTCATGAATGGTTATTTAAAACCTGTCATGAAACTCTATGAGTAATGAAGTTAAATTTTTTTTAAATGGCCTGTTTCACAGAGAAGCCCATTGTCAACATAAATTAGTTTTTTTCAAAATGTTTCAGTTTTTCAACTGAAATCCCCATTAATTTGTTTGTTTTGTTTTTAACTGAAAACTGTTTTGGTTTTCAATTATTGGTTTTTCCAATCCTTTGTCTCACTTCCCCGCAACCCCCTTCAGTGGAAAAATACAAGAAGAAAAAAGTGGAAAGGAGAAAAACAGCTTTGCCATTTAGTTACATAAGGGTCTGTTAGCTCAGTCACAGCTAGAAACCAGGCAGATACCATATTAGCCTACCACAATTACCTTTGGAATGAGTAAAAATAATCTAATTGAGCACATAATCCTTACAATAATAAAGTGGAACTGAAATGTATTTACCAATATTTTCTCTAGGAGCTACAATATAGCTACGTATCATTGTAACTGAACTTCTCCTCTGATCTCAGACTCACTCTCATTTTACCCCAGTCTTTAATAATGACAATATACTCCTAAGTACCCTTGAAGTCTAATATCAAATTCATATACCCTGGCTGCAGATAAAAATAAGGCTTTACTTTACCATACTTAGTTTTACCAGCTTTGAAGCTGGCTCCTATTTGAAGCATTTTATCCTGTGAATCAGAACATTTAAAAAAAAAAATCAAGTGATCTTGACATTTCCTTTCAATGGTCTAGGTTTGTTTTGATAAAACATGGACAAGCTGGATCTCAACTTTCCCCATCTTTTAAGAACACTGGCAGAATGGGGGGACAACGATGACAGTTCTGTACTATTACTTGAAAAACACTATTGCACATATCACCTACTTTCAAACAGGAAAAAGGAAACAAAACCTATCCTATTTTGTAAACATATAAATTATGCATAATGTAATCTGGGACACTTCTTGTTCATACTATTAACTTCATATCCCTAATTTCAGAGCATTCACACATCACAAATTCAAAGGTACATTAGTCTAAGACATCAAAAAGATAAAAATGTTGTTGGCATAGTGTGAGAATATGCAGTGTATGCAATAAATGAAATTAACGTATATATTGGCTCAACTCAATAATTGAAGACATAGACCTATTCTATAGTGCCAGCAAAATTTAGTGGCAGTCGACAGGAGTTATGCAAGCTACCGTATTTTTCGGACCATAAGACGCACCTGACCATAAGACGCACCCAGTTTTTAGAGCAGGAAAACAAAGAAAAGGGAAGGCAAAGAAGAGAAAAGAAGGCAAAGAAGAGAAAGAAGGAAAGAAAAAGGAAAGCAAAAGAGGGAAAGAAAAAGGAAGGGAGAAAGAAAAGAGAAGGAAGGAAGAGAAAGGGAGAGAAAGAAGGAAGGAAGAGAAACAAAGAGAAACAAAGAAAAAAGAAGAAAAGAAAGAGAAAGAAAAAAGAGAAGGAAGAGAAGGGAAGGAAGCAAAGAAAGAGAGAAAGAAGAGGAAACAGGAAGAGGAAGGAAGGAAGAGGAAATAAAGAAAAAGGAAGAGAAAGATGAAAGAGGAAGGAAAAAAGAGAGAGAAAAAAGGAAGACAAATAAGGAAAAAAGAGAAAGAAGGAAGAGAAAGAGAGGAAGAAAAAAGAAGGCAGGCAAAGAAGAGAAAGAAGGAAAGAAAAAGGAAGGGAGAAAGAAAAAAGAGAAGGAAGGGAGAGAAAGAAGGAAGGGAGAGAAAGAAGGAAGAAAAAGAAGAAAGGGGAAGGAAAGAAGAGAAGGGAGAAAGGAAGAAAGCCAGCCAAGGCCGCCGGCGGGGGAGGACCCTACCGCGGCCCTGGGAAGCCACCAGTGGGGGGGAGCACACCCCAGCCCCGGAGGCTGATCCCGGCCCCGTGCTGGGAGGCCGGGGCCGTGGATTACCCCGGCCCCAGCCCCAGCTCCAGGCAGGGAAGGAGGCGGTCGGCGGGTGGGAGTCCGGGAGCCCCCCGCTGCCGCAGCCACCCCTCTGGCCCGGCCGCGTGGGGCAGGCAGGCAGGCTTGCGCTCCGGACCCGAGCCTGAGCCTGCCTGTCCCACCCTGGGGGCGAGGAGGGCCAGCCCAGAGGCCGGGCGCACGCTGGGTGTGCCGCGGCAAAGCCGTGGCCCCGGGGGTTGGAGGGAGCAGCGGGGGCTGCCGGGCTGCGCGGGGGTCCCTGACTGCTGCGCGGGGGGGGGGGGGTGCGACGGCCGCTCTGCGGCCGCGTGCCCGCAGCTTAAAGGTGTGGTAGACAACTTAAACAATTAACCAACAAGAATTCAAGCAGCACTACCTTTATTAATTTGCAAAAAGAGGGTGTCCATAGTAAATAGGCACACCTTTGAATTGAATTTTACCATTATTTAAACCCTATACCTGGCCGCAAGATCCCTCCTCTTTGTTCCAATTGGGTCAGAACAAGAGAGTTTACAGTCTTCCGAATCCGCCTACTACATATATCCCCTCAACATGTTTCCCCCCTACTACATACATCCTATGACCATTATAATGAACCCCCTTCAGGGTTTTTTTTTCAGGATTTTTTTTCAGGGTTTTTTTTCAGGTTTTTTCAGGTTTTTTTTTCAGGATTTTTCTCGCATTACAACTAGTGATTTGACCTCCCCCTCCTCTATGTGCTGTTCCCCAGTGTTTGAATCCTAACACCTATTTTGATTTGCTGTTACAGCCTGACCTGATGCTATGTCATACACTCCCCTGCATTTAATTTCCTCCCACTCTGTAACTTTCCTATCTTCAAAGCGTCTGACGAAGTGGGATCTTCTCCCACGAAAGCTCATGCGATAAATAAATCTGTTAGTCTTTAAACGTGCCACAGGACTCTGTTGCCCTTCAGGGGTGGTAAAAGTAATATTTATAAGTTCATTAAGCATGCGTAAAGAAAGCAAGAGTTTAAAAGTTAGAGGTAAACAGGTTATGTTGATTTCACATTCCTGATGAACTTCTGTGCCAGATATCCTTTTGTCTTAAGACATTAGAGTCCTGTGGCACTTTTAAAGACTAACGACTCTGTCCTGAGGAGATTAGGGCTTCTCTTTGGTTTTCTGTGGAGACTATCAATGCTTGTTAAGTGTCTTCCTTATGTTCTGTGGAGGCTACAATTAAGCTTGTTACTTACAAAGGGAACACTGCTTGCTGTACCGTATTCGCACTATAAGACGCACCCTCATTCCCCCCCCACTTTTTGGGGAAAAAAAGTGCGTCTTATAGTCCGAAAAATACGGTATGTAGAGTCCTCTGCATAACTCGCATTGACTTTAGAACTTCCGTTTAATTCACCATCTCCACTGTACGGCACTGACAGGAAACGTGTACCACTTTTTAGTGAAGTGGTTTTATTAAATCGATTTCTGGATTGATTGAGTTTGTCTTCACTTCCGCTCAATTGATCCAGATAAATCAATCTGGTGGTGGTGAATTTGCCACAGCCAAACTAAACATAGCCATAGTTGTTAAGCATGCAGAAAAGACAAAGTGAGCCTTTCAAAATGTACATTTTTTTCGTTTGTCTAGTATCCAGATAATATTAGCTGAAGTTCAGTTAATTTTAATATCAAAATAACATTTTGCAGTCAAAATATATTAAGACCAGGCCTCCCATTTGACGTCCGTAAACAACTTACCACTAGCAAATTTTAAACAATATTCAAGTCCTTTAAAATAACATTTACTCTCTTGACTGTCATTTGCATAATCATTTGTTATTTTGACTTCATTCTGATCTCATGATAATTAACATCACTGAAAGCTCACATGATAAACAACTTCAGCTTAAAATTATAAGATGCCAGCCATGAACATTTTATTAGTTTGATTATGTAACAATTGTACTTTATACCAATCATCATTTAGGACTACAAATGGGTTGAATCCCCAACTTCTGCCAAACTCAGTGCTGCAAAAGAGAGGGGAAAGATGCTACTTTTACATCTCATTGATTTGTGGGAGGGAAGGATTGGGGTCCCAGCAATAATCAAAGTAGCCTCAGGTTAACACCCTCTTTTCCTGCTCATACCTAGGTCATTCCTACTATAATGAAGGCTGGAAAGGGGTGGTTAAGAGTCACTGCAATATTTTACTTGGGAATACCCCTGAATTGGGGGAACTTCCAACCAGTTTGTTAAACTGTCCTTCTCTCCACTTTGCACTCTAGGTGTGGCACAAAATAGCCAGATGACAGGCTGGATTTTCATCCAGTGTGCTTATTGGTTTGTTCCTGCACTTAAATATCTTTGGCTATGTCTACACTTACTAAAGTTAGTTCGAATTAGTTAATTTGAACTAACTAATTCAAACTAATTTTAGTTAGTTCAAATTAACTTAATTCAAACTAGCAAAATTTAGTTTGAACTAAGCAAGTACCATTCATGGCACTTGCTTAGTTCGAATTAGCAAATTGCATTGAGTTCAATGGGCCGGTTAGTTCTAACTAATGTTGATGCTAGTTTCTGTATGGTCTTATTAACTTACAATTTGACCAGTGCATGTCTTAAAAGAGACTTCACTTTTCATTTAAATAGCACAGGCTGTCAAATTTCCCTTGAAAACTCTAATTATACAAGGGAAATTACTCAAATTTCAACGAGGGGTTTTGAAAAAAATACTAGAAGTTTTGGAAAACTCTAAACCCTGTTAGGTTCTCCATTAATATAGGTATAGCAGCTTGACAATGTATCAGAATGAAGATCTAGAAACATAGGAAAGCAGACAAGTATGAACAGGAACTAATATAAAATGTTTATCTTTCAAATTTCTAAATTAAGCTTGGCTTAAGTCGACTTAATGTGCCCTGCGTCTACACTACACGTTGCTTAAGTCGACTTAAGCAGCTTGCTTAAGTCGACTTAAGGAAAATAAAGTCGACAATGAAAATTAAGTCAAATTTATTAAACCACCTTTCTACTCGACCTAAGGCTTAATTCGACTTTCTAAAGTCAAATTAAGCCAGTGTAGCCCTGGGGTAGCCCTAAGTCGACTTAGGGCTACCCCAGGTCTACACCAATGCCCTCCCTGCCGGGGGGGGCACAGGGGGAGCCTGGCATGACCCCCAAAGGGCAGGGCATGTGGGCACAGTGTGACACTGTCTGGATTTAGGGAAGCATTTATGATATTATTTTCTATGGATATCTCATAAATGCTATAATCCATAGGAACTATGTCATATTTGGTATCAATAGAAAGGAAGTAATTTGCTGGGAATGATTATATAGTTTATGTCTAGGAATTGTATTTTGATTAGAAGTTAAGAATTTCATGTTATATCCATACTTTAACTTGTGTCAATCTGGACAAATGTCTTAGAGGGGAGGGTGTGAACAACCATTGTCTCCTTAATGTTTAGGAATTTGCCAGGTGATATGATCCCAGGGAGTAAACGAATGAGCCATTAAGGATACAATGGTTGTATTCTTTATGTCCTCAATGGCTCATCAGGATACTCCCTGGGACCATTCAACCTGGAAAATTCCTAAACATTAAGGAGACAATGGCTATGTCTACACTAGGGAATTAAGGTCGACTTTAAGAAGGTCGACTTTAATAAGTCGACTTTAAGTCGACCTTATTAAGTCGACTTAGAGAGTCCACACTGGACTCTTAAGTCGACTTAAAGGGGCCTTTAGTAAATCGACTTAGAGAGTCCTCACTGGACTCTCTAAGTCGACCTGTTTGCTCCAGGGAGAGCCAGCCCCGCATGGGGCTGGCTCTACCTGGGGCAGCAAGCCCTTGAGTGGTCCAGGGGAGAAGGAAGCGAGGAGCTCCCTTCTGCCTCGGACCACTTGGCTCCCTTCTGCTCGGGACTTCCCACGTCCCAGGCAGAAGGGAATCCTCCGCGGTCCCTTGTCCCCGGGACCCGCGCTCCAGCTGGGACAAGTGAGCTGCTTAAGTCGAGTTAGGCAAAGTGTAATGAAGACGCAGGGCCAATTAAGTCGACTTAAGCCAAGCTTAAGTCGACTTAATTGGCCAGTGTAGATGCAGCCAATGGTTGTTCACACTCTCCCCTCTAAGACATTTGTCCAGATTGACACAAGTTAAAGTATGGATATAACATGAAATTCTTAACTTCTAATCAAAATACAATTCCTAGACATAAACTATATAATCATTCCCAGCAAATTACTACCTTTCTATTGATACCAAACATGACATAGTTCCTATGGATTATAGCATTTATGAGATATCCATTTAAAATAATATCATAAATGCTTCCCTAAATCCAGACAGTGTCACACACAGGGCTCTGCCCTGCCAGGGTCCCTGTCCCCCTTTGTCCCATTGTACACAGGGGGTGCTCCCCCCCGCACCATGGACCTGCCCAAGGTCCCCCTTGCTCCACAAAGTCGACCTAGAGCATCCAGCGTGGACGCTCTAGGTCGACTTTGTAAGTTTCCCTTTAAGTCGACTTTAATTTTAAGTGTAGACACACTAAGTCGATTTAACTAAGTCGACTTTAAGTTGACTTAGTTAAGTCGACTTAGTTAAAGTCGACTTAAAAGTGGAAGTGTAGACATAGCCAGATAGAGGAATCAAAGTATTTTAATATTATTCTGCCTTCACGGAGACACACCAAAGAGCTTGCAGTCCATATGATCATGGTGTGATAAGGTAGCCTAACTCAGTGGTTCTCAACGGGGGGAGGAGGAGGGGAGGACGACACACACAAAGTTCTTCCATGGGGTACATCAATTCATCTAGATATTTTGCCTAGTTTTACAACAGGCTATGTAAAAAGTACTAGTGGAGTCAATACAAACTAAAATTTCACATAGACAATGACTTTTTTATATTGCTCTATACACTGTACACTGAAACATAAATACAATGTTTATATTACAATTGTTTTGTTTTATAATCATATAGTAAAAACGAAAAAGTAAGCAATTTCTGTTAGTGTGCTGTGACACTTCTGTATTTTAATCATAGAATCCTAGAACTGGATGGGACCATGAGAGGTCATCAAGTCCAAACCCCTGCACTCATGACAGGACCAAGTACCCTCTTAACCCATCCCTGACTACTGTTGTAAGCAAGTAGTTATTAAGTGAGGTGTAACTTGGGGGTACGCAAGAGAAATCAGATGTCTGAAAAGGGTACAGAGGTCTAGAAAGGTTGAGAGCTAACTTACAACCTTGCTGCTCTGGGCAACAGTGCTGCCTAGAGAGAATTCACTTCCTACCTCGACCCCCCATAGCTCCTCCAACACCAGCCTCTCTGTGCCATGTACCCTGTGCTAGGGTTTGTGAGGGAAACATTTACTTGTGGTTAGATCCCAGGCTTTTCAAGTCCCTTTATATCACTCCAGTTCCTTACCAACTGTATAGAGGGCCAGAGCAGGAGTGAGAATTTCATCCAAAGAGTAAAATTTTCAGTTTGGTTACATTCTATTCATGCAACTCCACTGAATACCAGGAAGTTGCAGAAGTAACAGAATAGATGATAATATGCAAAATACTAAGAATCACATTAGTTTTCAGAAATTAGTCGTAGTCTGTGCTTTAAAAGAGAACATCCATGATATTCTTATCATCCAAGCGTCCAAGCCTAACATTTTCAAATTGTGTTGACAAAGTTAGTCATTTAAATCCATTGATAAAAGGCTTGATTTTCAGAGGGGCTGAGCACCTACAGTTCCCTTTACAGATGGCTATGTAAAGAAGGTCCAAAAGTATGAAAACATTGGCTTTCCTGAATAATAATTACACAAATGAAGATCATTTAGCAAAACTAAGCACCAAAAATTAATGGGACACAATATTACAAAATATTGCACAGAAAAATTAGATCAAGTCACAGATAAGTGGGGTCAGAAAATTTTTGCATGTAGGATTTTTCTAATAGTTAAAAAAAAAAATAACACAAATTGTGCTCCTTCCAGAAGCGGTGCTACTTACATTTTGCAGTTTTGGTGTTCTGGTCTGTGGAAAGTATATATAAAAACTCATAACAGTATGAAATAAAGTATGTGACAAGAGGATAATATCTCCTAAGTAAAGCTGTCAAAAATATTTATGGAATAAAACTCTCAAGAGTGCATAGCAAATCATACCATGTTCCAAGTGCTAATGTTTGCACTGGGAACTTTACATTAGTAGATATATGGGAGAATATAATTATATCTATCCATCTGCTTATTGGCTCTGCATCCATGGAAGTTATGTCATGTCCATTGTTATTGCACCTAGGGGGTAAAATAACTTTTCTTAGCAACTGCTTTTCAGCTCTGTTGTTCTTGTGTCTGTAGAATGAAAAGCATTGATGCTTTGGCTTAAAAATGCCTCTGTAAAGAGACTTGTTTGAGCCTATGTGGAATTTGTACATTAGTCTACATCATCATCTACAAGTCAACCACAGATAACCATCTACAGGCTGCAGCCAAAATAATCCATTTCACTGGCTTAGCTAGTATCATCCATTGACTGAAGGCAAAAATAGACCCTATTCATATAGGCCTTCCCTTTCAGACATAGATTTGTACATTTTCTTCCCATTTGCTTTGTACATATACTATAAACTATATAACTTTAATTTTTCCATAAGATCAACCCCACAAAACCAATTTTTTTTAAAAACAAAAGTAAAGTTCTTTCATGTCTCTAAGCAATTAATGCTTGGGTTTCCAGAAAAGGTCACTTCTCCAGTATTCATTAAGACATGCCAATAGATATGCCAGAACAATTTTTGTTGCTCAAGCAGTAAACATTGCTGGGTTTTGGCACAACAGATGACACACTTGCCAGAGGAATCAAAAGCCAGCTATGTAGATAAAATAAGAAGGGGAACCGGTGGCTGTCACATATGGTACTGTTATGTAGAAGCTAATCAGACAAGTGATGAATAATTCTGAAAAGAAATTAGCTTTTCCAATAGTGAGTTGGCCTTGAAAACTAGCCAATAATTTCACAATGTGAAATTATTGATTTTAGCTGGAGTCAAGAAAAATGTCACTCACTTCTTCATTGTTGTATAATGCTGCCTTTCCTTAGCTAGATTCTCTTGTCTGAATGGGCTTCGGTAACATTGTGAGGGGAGTGATTACATAGGATCAAAGAAAATCTTTGCAGCAAGCACAAATACTAATTCCAATGTATTGAGATGAATTGGAACAGAGCAAAACCTCACTAATTCACTTTATTGTGACTGAATGATTCATTGTGAATCACTTAATTTGGCAAATTAACAAATATGAAAAGAAACCATTTAAAATAGCAAGCTTATGACATTACAGAATGTGCTTTGTTCACTTTGTAAATTATTTTGAAAGAATAATGAAGTCTTAATAACATGAAACTTCACAAGAGATCCTGATTATTCACTCTGCTGAAAAGTGGAAGAATAATGTTTATTTTATTATCTGCACAACACATTAGCGAAGTGCTAAATATCAGTGTTTTACTGTATGTCATCCATCTCTTTCATGGTAGTAGCTGGAAAGCCAAGTGAAACTGGGGCCCCATCATGTTCAGTGTGATAGTGTACGTTCAGATCATCAGAGACAGTCCCTGCCCCAAAGAGTTTGCAATCTAAATAGATAGATTCAGACTCATAGGGTGCATCTACACTAGTAAATTAAGTCGACTTACGCATGCTTAAGTCGACTTAATTTACTCTGCATCCACACTGGCATTTCCTTAAGTCGACTTAAGC
>ML685796.1:4009801-4051415 GCA_007922175.1 Pelusios castaneus
CCCTAACTTATAAGAAAAATTCTTGTTATTTGTCCCTAAATGCATGACCTTGCACTTCCTGTTATTAAATTTCATCCTATTCTTAATACTCCAGTTTACAAGGTCATCTAGATCTTTCTGTATGGTATCCCGATCCTCCTCTGTATTGGCAATACCTACCAACTTGGTTTGATGTGCAAACTTAATTAGCACATTCCCACTTTTTGTGCCGAGGTCAGTAATAAAAAGGTTGAATAAGATTGGTCCCAAGAATGATCCTTGAGGAACTCTGCTAGTAACCTCCTTCCAGCTACACAGTTCACCTTTCAGTATGATCCGCTGTAATCTCCCCTTTAACCAGTTCCTTATCCACCTTTCTATTTTCATATTAATCCCCATCTTTTCTAATTTAAGTAATAATTCCCTATATGGAACCATATCAATTGCCTTGCTAAAATCTAAATAAATTAGGTCCACCACATTCCCTTTATCCAAAAAACCTGTTATCTTCTCAAAAAAGGAAATCAGGTTGGTCTGGAATGATCAACCTTTTGTAAAGCCAGATAAGTCGACCTAAATTGCCAGTGTAGATGCACCAATAGAATCTTAAGGTTGAAAGGGTCCTCATGAGATCATCTAGTCCAACCACTGCTAAAAGCAGGACCACTCCCACTAAATCATCCCAACCAGGATTTTGTCTAACCGGGCCTTAAATGTTTCCAAAGATTGAGATTCCACCACCTCCCTAGATAATCCATTCCAATGCTTCACTACCTTTCTAGGCTATGTCTACACTTGCACTTTTAAGTCGACTTTAACTAAGTCGACTTAACTAAGTCGACTTTAAGTCGACTTAGTTAAGTCAACTTAATGTGTCTACACTTAAAATTAAAGTCGACTTAAAGGGGAACTTACAAAGTCAACCTAGAGCGTCCACATTGGATGTTCTAGGTCGACTTTGTGGGGCTAGGGGGACCTTGGGCAGGTCGACGGTGGCGGGGGGGGAGCACCCCCTGTGTACAATGGGACAAAGGGGGACAGGGACCCTGGCAGGGCAGAGCCCTTTGTGTGATGCTGTCTGGATTTAGGGAAGCATTTATGATATTATTTTCTATGGATATCTCATAAATGCTATAATCCATAGGAACTATGTCATGTTTGGTATCAATAGAAAGGTAGTAAGGACATAAGGACATAAAGGACATTAAGGACATAAAGAATACAACCACAAAGAATCCTTAATGGCTCATCAGTTTACTCCCTGGGACCATATCACCTGGCAAATTCCTAAACATTAAGGAGACAATGGTTGTTCACACCCTCCCATCTAAGACATTTCTCCAGAATGACACAAGTTAAAGTATGGATATAACATCAAATTCTTAACTTCCAATCAAAATACAATTCCTAGACATAAACTATATAATCATTCCCAGCAAATTACTACCTTCTATTGATACCAAACATGACATAGTTCCTATGGATTATAGCATTTATGAGATAGCCATAGAAAATAATATCATAAATGCTTCCCTAAATCCAGACAGTGTCACACTGTGCCCACATGCCCTGCCCTTTGGGGGTCATGCCAGGCTCCCCCTGTGCCCCCCCCGGCAGGGAGGGCATTGGTGTAGACCTGGGGTAGCCCTAAGTCGACTTAGGGCTACCCCAGGGCTACACTGGCTTAATTCAACTTTAGAAAGTCGAATTAAGCCTTAGGTCGAGTAGAAAGGTGGTTTAATAAAGTTGACTTAATTTTCATTAAGTCGACTTTATTTTCTTTAAGTCGACTTAAGCAAGCTGCTTAAGTCGACTTAAGCAAAGTGTAGTGTAGACTCAGGGCACATTAAGTCTAATTAAGCCAAGCTTAAGTCGACTTAATTTACCAGTGTAGATGCAGCCCTAGTGAGAAAGGTTTTCCTAATATCCAAACTCAACCTCCCCAGCTGCAACTTGAAACCATTGCTCCTTGTTCTGTCATCTGTTACTACTGAGAACAGCCTAGCTCCCTACTCTTTGGAGCACCCCTTCAAGTAGTTGAAGATTGCTATCAAATCCCGCCCTCAGTCTACTCTTCTGCAGACTAAATAAGACTAATTCCTTCAGTCTCTCCTCATGTCATGTGCCCCAGCCCCCTAATCATTTTTGTTGCCCTCTGCTGGACTCCTTCTAATTTGTCCACATCCTTTCTGTAGTGGGGAGCCCAAAACTGGACACAGTATTCCAAATGCAACTTCACCAGTGCCCTCGATCTGCTGGCAACACTCCTACTGATGCAGCCCAATATGCCATTGGCCTTTTTGGCAACAAGTGCACACAGTTGACTCATATCCAGCTTCCTGTCCACCACAACCTCCAGGTCCTTTTCTACAGTGCTGCTACTTAGTAGGTCAGTCCCCAGCCTGTAGCAGTACATGGGATTTTTCCATCCTAAGTGCAGACTTTGAACTTGTCTTTGTTGAACCTCATGAGATTTTTTTTTGGGCCAATGCTCCAATTTGTCTAGGTCTCCCTGAATCCTATCCCTGATCTCCAGAGTATCTACCATTCCCCCCCAACTTGGTGTCATCCACAAATTTACTGAGCATACCATCTATCCCATCATCCAGATCATTAATGAAGATGTTGAACAGAACCAGCCCCAGGAGCGATCCTTGGGGCACTCTACTCATTACTGGTTGCCAACTAGACAATGAGCCATTGATTCCTACCCGCTGAGCCTGATGATCTAGCCAGTTTTCTATGCATCTTATGGTCCATTCATCCAACTCATACTTCCTTAACTTGCTGACAAGAATGCTGTGGGAAACCGTATCAAAAGCTTTGCTAAAGTCAAGGTGTATCACGTCAACAACTATTCCCGCATCCACACATCCAGTCATCTCATCATAGAAGGCAATCAGGTTGGTCAGGCATGATTTGCCCTTGGTGAATCAATACTGACTGTTCCTGACCACTCTATTTTCCTCCAAGTATTTCAGAATGGATTCTCTGAAGACCTGCTCCATGATTTTTCCAGGGATAGAGGTGAGTCTGACCGGTCTGTAATTCCCCATATCCTCCTTTTTCCCTTTCTTGAAGATAAGTACTATATTTGACTTTTTCCAATAATCCGGAACAGGTCAGTGGCTAATAATGGAATAGAACATTGGGTCCCCCTGATTCCCAAGTCAGCACCCTATCTACTGGTCCACATTATCTCTGGATGCTTAGACCTATTTGCCTAATTAATTTTGTAGGATATAAAACAAGGAAGAAGGAAGGAAGCATAAATGAATGGATAGGGCCCTTAGCCCTTCTTTGACAAAGAACTATCCTGCACTCAAAGAAGTGCCTAGCTCTTGATTACATAGAGATTCGCCCAATTTCAGCAATTAATAGTCAGCCACCAATGTAGCAGAACCAGTGAAAAATATCAATATAAACAATGAAAGCCATTTCTGCAAATGACATTTGCCCCACCCCAAGCAGATGTAAACGCCTCTGGTGCAAATAATGGGTTTTCTTGTCAAGAGTTGGCATTTTCATTGGTGCTGCTACGTCAATAGCTGGTCACCAACAGTTGTCATCAGAGCAAATTACCAATGCAGACAAAATTAAGATAGGATTCTCATTCCCTGTGCAGGCCTCTGTATGCTAGACACAGGGATCAGAGCAATATAAAAGAGAGATTGAAATCCCAGATCCCCTATGAGACAATTTCCCCACCACAGGGAATGAAGAAAACAACTGTCTCCAAATTCACCCTTTCAAATTCCACATATGGAATAGGCTGAGTGAATTATAAGCATAGGAGTAGCCTGTAGGAAGAAGCTGCAGTACATAGTGTTATGGAAGTTCTGGGCAGCACTACTCTTTAGTTCCCAAAGCAGTCCAGACTCAGGAGGCTTAAAGCCACTGTAGCCCCCACACCTGGGCTGAGAGTTTTGGCCTGCTCCTCTTAGAGATATAAAGAATCTCACATGTAGGGCTTTAGGCATTATAGGCTTGATCCAAAATCCACAAGTCTATGATAGTACTTGCAATTGTTTCAGTGGACTTTATATCAGACCATGGATGCTGTTCCTTGCTGCATTACAGAAACATTTTTATAATCCTCTCTTCACTTATTATGTTTATGAGAATTGTTGTGCTCTTATTGTTATAGCAATTTCATTGCATTGTTAGTTTTATGAAAGGATCTGATTTGCTAACTGTGCTATAGCCTGGCTAAATGAATAGCAATACCTCATACTGTCATTTGAAATGACCAACACTTGCTTTGGGAAAGTCCAGACATACTGCTAGGATCCCATGCTTTCGTGTAGCCCATCCAGTCTCTCTAGAGTCTATAAAACGCAGTTCATTTATAGACTTTTGCAAGATGTAGCAGAAACAATGAAAACGTAATTTTGCAAAGGAAATAAACTTTTCTGCCCCTGGAGTATCTAATCTGAATAATTATAATTTCCAAAATTACATAATGACTAAAATGTTTGATTTTTGTAAATACTCAACTTTATTTGCAAACAGGAAACTAAATTTAAGTTGTTAAAGAAATACATAAACTAGCTCTTGATTAGATTTTATTGATGTTTCTTACCACTTAAATCTCTTTACTGGCTTTTTAGTTTAATATTTGCTATTCCACTAATCAAGACATTATGCAAGAATGAAGCAGTTACTAGCCCTTTTAGTGTCAGGTAAGCAAAGGGTATACATGGAAACACATGGTGAGGGTATAGCATACGCTGTACCAGCACAGAGCAATCTGGGCAGCCATCGCTGAGAAGTGATTTAAAGTGACCTTATGTCCTCTGTTTAATGGTCTTTTGAGAAAACTGAAGATGACGTTTTCTGATCTTTGATGATGTTGATTTAAAGAGTTCTTCAGGATTCGTTTTTGGAGACAAAACACAAAATCCTTCAAATCAAAAAGGGCAAAGGTTTTTGAAAGGGTTGATTTGATTATGAAGGAACGAGTCAGGAAGTTACCAGATAAGGCCAGGGATAAGGCCAGAACTACCCAAGAATTATACTGTATTTAGTGAGCAAAAGGTAAAGAATCATGCCACAATATTCCCATGAGCTGAATGACCTTGGCTACACTAAGAATGACTTCTTTCTTTCTTTCTTTCTTTCTTTCTTTCTTTCTTTCTGCTACTGTTACTGTTACTGGTTTCTCTTTCCCATGCTGTAGTAGTGGCTTCAGAAACACATGAAAGCAACCTTGGTACAGCCAGTTATTTTGGAAACATGGCCAATTGAGCTGTCTGAATGTTAGTTAATATTTAATATTTCTGTGTTAACCAAAGATACATGAAAGTTACATTTTCAATAGTTACATTCTAGATATGATTTTACAGATTGTCAATCTATACCAGAGAGAGGGAGGATGTCAAAGCATTAAACTTCTTTCACATGACTAGATGATCATACTGGTCCCTTCTGATCTTAGAGTCTATGAGACACCTTGCGAAAATACACATATATCAGTGAAGACAGACAGGAAATAAGCAGAATAAATTGCCCTCACACTTCACCTATAAAAAATCCCCAAATAACCCTTAGTCATTGGTATTTTTGTATATACAGATATAATAATATACAAATATACTAAATTAGTGTATTTGTTTATACAAATAGTATATTTATACTTGGTATATTTGTTTCTTCCTCCCCTGCATAATGCACTAGCTGATTACAAGATATTGACATGCTAGAAGCAGATTAGGAAAGTCTTGTTTTTATAAAATAAGGAGGCATGTATATAGTCACCTAACATAGTACAGTTTCCATTTCATGTATCTGAAGAAGTGAGATTATATCCATGTGATAAATAAATTTGTTAGTCTTTAAAAGTGCCACAGGACTGCTTGATGATTTTTTGTTTGCGGGATGTGGGGTGGGAGGGGTGTTGGTTGATTGGTTGGGGTTTTTTTGTTTTGTTTTGGTTTTTTGTTTGTTTGTTTAAGTTTTTCGTCTTTTTTTCCTCCACTGTTCCCATTTTCTCACTTCAGGATGCCAAGTGAAAGATCCCGGTGTATTTAATATGGATGGAAGAGATGTAGTAAGAGTGAGAGTGAATTGGAGCTAGAAGGAGACACAAGGGGGTAGATTTTATTCTGAATTATGCTGGCTTAAATCCTGAACTCAATAGAGTAATCAGGATTTACCAATGTGTAACTGAGTCAAAATCTAACATCAAGGTCAAAGAATCTGTTTGCAAAAATTTGAGACATGCATGCAAGCTACCCAAATGTGGGTATAAGAGCCTTGGAGAAGGATTCTTATTAACTATATTGCTCAGCTTTCCTAAACATAACTTCAGGAGGTCAATTGTTTGCTCCAGTTCTTAAAAACCTCCAGTGACAGAAATTACTGGAAAGCCAGTTATTACTTTTCCTACCTGGAGTGGCTCTGAAGAGCAATTGACCACCACTCTCTTTATAACAGCCTGATTCAAAATAAAGAGCAATAGCTACTCTTTCCAAACCTCAAAGTCTACCTCATGTGACTCAGTCTCTATAGTGATAACAGTTAAGCTCCAGGCATGACCCAAAAATGTGCTCTCTAAAATTATGAAAAGGAAAGCCGCAAATGTAAATAAAATGAGAAATACACTAATTACTTTGGACAAAGCTTGCTCCTAAATGGTACAAATATTACAGTTTGTGATGAAGGTTTGAGTCAGTTCTTATTTTTCAGTAACTGGTTCATCTATTCCTAATATACACTGAGTAACATTAAGGAACTATATAGAAAATATATTTTTCCTTTTAAAGGTGACCTGCAAATTGTATTAATTGGTTATAGTAAATGTATTTTCGTGTGCTGAATGCACCAGTAGCATGGGACATTTCAAATACTTCAAGGTCCTTCCAGGTGTCTGTCACTCTGCTGTAACATCCCAGCTACCTGGAACATAGAAATGGCCTGCAGGCCATTAGAAAAAACAGGAGTTTTATTATTAACATTTACAAATAGGCTTAAGATTAATTTTATTCACTTGCCATGATTTAGGCAGACTCTCTGCATTAGAGAGCTCCATGACAGATGGGACCAGAAATGAAAGAAAAGCTGTGATGCCTCTTGCTGTTTACAAGGTTAGGATTAAAGCTGTGTGAATCTGAGATGTCTCTTCCCAGGGGCATATGTAAGTAGTTCTTTTGGTTTTGATCCATTTAAATTCACATTTCTCTCAGGTCCAAACAAACTGTAACTCTCAAAACAAAAAAGCCACCAGCTTCACTTTCTTTCATTATCAAACGCAGGAAATAAAACACAATAATCTCATGATTATGACGCACAATCAAAAATCAACTCCCAAGCTGAATAGTTTTTCTTGAAAGTGAGGCAAGGTTTGCCAACCTTTTCAAACATGGTCTGCATTCAAGTGTGGAATGAAACCCAGCACCTGGTGATTCTTTGCAGGTTTCAGGTTGTTTAAATTCCTATTGTTCTGTTCAACATCTAAAATCATATTTGGCTTGTGTAAATGGCATTTCTACATCCCATTTGGAAAAATCAGAACCTGCACTGAATGAAGAGATAGGCCCAAGCTGCAAAGCAAAAATCAGAATCCCGATCCAAACTTCCCTCAAGTTTAAAAGTATGTGGATCCAGACTTTTGGTTTGGACCTATCTGAAATTTCAATTATATTAAGAAGCCAATCAGGCAATCAAACTTTCATCACTTAAATCTTACACAGGCATCTAAAGAATATTTTAAAAGTGTCAAAATAATTAAGCAACTTACTCAAATGTGTTTTATGCTGTTTCTGTAGACCTCCAGTTCAAACAAGGAAAACCAGGAAGATTGAGATGTTTCATTATATATTCAAAACTTTGTTTATATGTTTACTAGCAAACAATGTGAGCACCGCACCTGCTCCAAAGTGTTTTTGTCAGTTCACAACTGGGTCACAGCTTGTAGCTCAGAGGCATCAGCAGACACAGAAAGTACAAGGAAGCCACGTGAAAAATTTTCTGCATTATCAGGCTGAAGAATACATGTCTGGGATTCAGTAGTATATTTTGCCAATTATGTTTGTCAGTCTCAAGGACACAAGTCACTCAAGGACAATTTTACATCCTTTACTCATGCCAGTGGTCACACTGATTTCAAACAGAACTATTCACCTGAGCAAGAGTTGCAGGAAGGGGCTCTTCAGCATCTCTCATGCTCCTTGCTCTTGCTGACAATCATTTAAAGGAGTCATTCAACAGCAAGGGCATTGGAATGCTCAATGACCCACCTCAACCCTGACCCTGCTATATCTGTGCTCCATTTTTCCTGACAAAAAAATAAGAGTCTCTTCTATTCTTATATCATTGTGGCTTGCATTTGCCAAAACCGAACCTTGGGAATCTGATAATGGCAGAGTCTCAAGTATTCTCTTCGGGCCTCAGTCACCATGGTAATGATCAAAAATATTGTGGAAGCTGGGTGTTCTATAAAAGCTCACTGTAATTCCAGATGGTGAAACCAAATGATCCATACACACTTGCCAACATTGCTTTGGGGGTGGAAAAGCAAGTATCATTTATATTAATTGGAATTTAAACCATTGTTTACCATAAATTGAGCAAAGGGCACATTCTTGTTTCCCTTTTTGCTCCCTCCCACGTCCATCATTTACAATACCCAGATGTGAGAAATTGTGAGGAATTAAACTCTGGGAAGAATTAGGTTTTTCTTAAAGTATCTCCAGCTATCAAGGCACTTCCAGGATCATTTCTGGTGCTGCTGAGCAGATAAAAGCACTGAATGCAATGAAGTAAAACAGGTCAAGCTACTCTAAAAGGAGCTGTCTCCAGGGGATATTGACACATCACAATTTCTACATCTGAAAATGTAAGGTCCATAGTAAATGGCTGACTCAGTCACCAAGCAAGGACTTCTTTTACAGCTTTATTTTTACAGGATCTTTAATCCATCTTGAGTTCCAAAAGCGTACAAGAACTTGGTCATCTCTCTGCAGCATTCAACGGTTTCAGAATATTGTTGCTGAACAGATTAGTCTGTCACTAAGCAAGACCATAATAGCCCATCTTTTATCTCCTTCATTATCTTCTCATCCACCTCTGAAACCAAGTCAAAATAGGAATTGTTTCATAAAAATCAAATGCATGTAAATTAAAGACTACCCATCTACCTGCTAAAAAACTTAAGAGGTGCAGGCTAAGCAAGCCAAGACCAGGAGAAAAATATCCCTTTTCTGGAAGTCCTTGCACCACTGGATTGGTTCCTTCTCTTTTGAATCATCTCCACATCAGTGCTTTAATGAGTTGGCTCCCACTATCTTTCCAACTAGCCATCACTCTAGAATAGCTACCATTTACTTCTCAGCAACTAAAGCAGTGCATATTATTTATGTTAATACAATAGCATTTGTACATAGTATCAAAACGCTGGAAAGGGAATTTTCCAATGTTGCTCTTGACTTTTAATGGGAGCTAGGTACCTAACTACTCTTTATACCTTTGAAAAGAGATTGTAAACAGTGCAGAACAGGGATAATGTCTTTTTTGACTTTATACAGCCTAATCACACTGTTATAACTCAAATTTTAAAAAAGTCTGTTCAATATGAATTCATGCCCTTGGACAGGCTGTATTGTTAGTTTTGCTTTCTTGCTAGATCATTGATTCATAATTTACTGTTCAACAGAGGCTCAGATTTTGCTTTGTCCAAAATTAAAAAAAAAAAAAAGATGATGCAAGAAGAAAGAAGGAATACTGCTCTTTATTTTACCCAGGCTTACTAAGAACATCTCTAAAAAAGATAGCACCAGAACTGTGCAAAACATGGGAATGTGGCATCTAAAACATTCAACTAAATCAGCTCACGCTATTTTTCCTGGGTGACCCTGTAGACTGACACAGTCTGTTGTTGTCACTACAGTTTGTTTTCGCTTTGGATTGAATCTTAAGCATTTAAATTTGAAAGCAGTGACCTGACTTCCAGCCCTGTAAGAGCTCATTGCTTCCAGTGGCCGTTATCCAGCCAAAAAACTCTCAGAATTCATCAGCATTAACATCATCTACTTCACTATCATATTCCAAAGGGGTAGCCGTGTTAGTCTATTGTAGAAAGACAACAGAGTCTTGTGGCACTTTTAAAGACTAACAGATTTATTAATCGCATGAGCTTTCGTGGGAGAAAATCCCACTTCGTCAGACGCTTTGAAGTTTCTAATTTTTTTCTGTTTGCTGTACAGGATGCTGATAAGGTGATTTCTTAATTTCTGAGAGAGTTTATGGCACAATCTCTCACTGTGGAATTTGACTACATGGAGGGCACTGAATACAGCCGTTTGAAGTGGAAATCCATCAACTTCATGAAACAACTTGCACAGATCCAGACAGACATCATCTTCCTTTCCAAATGCAAGCAACTGGACATTATACCTAATGGACTGAAGGTAAAGAACCCATTACAATCGACATATTACACAGATTACAGTGAGAGATTGTGCCATAAACTCTCTCAGAAATTAAGAAATCACCTTATCAGCATCCTGTACAGCAAACAGAAAAAAATTAGAAACTTCAAAGCGTCTGACGAAGTGGGATTTTCTCCCACGAAAGCTCATGCGATTAATAAATCTGTTAGTCTTTAAAAGTGCCACAAGACTCTGTTGTGTTTCACTATCATAGTACAGTAAAATGATTTAAACATTAGAAATAAAAAATAATCTCGCTAATCTCAGAGAAACAGTCCAAATCTTCCTTGGCTGTTGCTTGCTTTCACGTTTCTAACACACCAGTCTGTATAAATAGTAATAAGAATAAAAGATCCTGTTTTAGGGAATGAAAGCAAGCAACACTTTTTGCAAGCATCTTTTTAAGGAAGATAGCTGCTCATGGAATTAAACATGGTACTTTTTCAGCTCCCTCCAAAAGCGTACATTAGATCACTAGAATAAATGTGTTTGGGTGGTTCGTCTCAGTTGTAGATGACTATGTTTATCCACCACAGATTTTGACACAGTTTTATCTGACTGGCATCCCAAGTGGGGTATGATTGAAGGTCAGGATGGAGATGTTCTCCCAAAACAATAGGAGAAGACTCTACAGCATCTACATGCACTATGGTGGGTGCAAACCACGTGCTCTCAATCCTTCAGTGCCATGAGCAGGAAATTCACTTATATTTTAGAAACACTGATGAAAGAAAGCTTTGCTGCACTGAAGTAGACATAGCTCTAAACCACATCACTTTCATCAGACTGCTACTCATCTGGAGCTCTTGAAACTACAAAGTAGAAAGAGAACTTTTTTTTTTTTTTAAAATTCAGGCTCCACAGAGGCATGAGCGTGGTGACGGTGGAAGACATGGTCAGACTGAAGAACCCTCGAAATCAATCTATTACAAAAACCCTTTTGATTTTCCTTTAAAGCAAGGAGCTCATATTGTACTTGTGGGCAACCCTCTAGTGAATATTTTTCTATTTATTTCTTTAAAACTTTGAACTACACAGTAAAACACCAGTGCTCAAAACCAGCTTCCTCTTTAATCCCATCCTTCCCCATATATATGATTTTTTATGCCTTTTTAAATAACAAATACAATAGAAATAAATCACAGGCTTAAAGAAAAAGCAGATTCAAAAAAGTTAGGAATTTGAAAAAAAAAAGCTTCTATTTAAAGCCAAAGGATAAGATGACTCCCTGATGTAACTCCACTGAATTTAATTGATTTGCACCACGGATGAATGCAGCCTATTATTTTTCTGCATTTTCCTCAATGTATTCTTGAAAAGTCTTCCCACTATCATGGAGTGCTGCCTTGATTACTTTAGGAAAAGTGTCAAACAAACAAACAACATCAGTGATAAAACATTAATTCTACACCAGGGCAACCTGTGCCAACCCCCACGCTGGCCCTTCCTCTCTGACCGTCAGTTGATGCCAGCGGGCCCCCTCTGCTGAAAAGAAATGTGATGGCCACCTGAAAATTCAGCGGCAGCCACGGCTGCAAGGGGGTGCTTCCCAGGCATGCCACAGAAAGAAGCCACTCAGAGTGGCTCCTCTTGGAGGTTGCCTGGGAACAGGGGCCTCAGGCATGCCACAGAAAAAAGCTGCCTGGAGTGGCTCCTTCTGGCAGCAACATGCTGCGGAGAGGAGGCACTCTGGGCAGCTTCTTTCCGCAGCACGGGGGGGGGGGTCAGCTTGGGCATGATGGAGACCCCCCTGCACACCAGTCACACCCAAAAGAAGCCACCCAGAATGGCTTTCAGTAGCAGGAGTGGCAATTTCTGTGGTGCTGCAGAGAGTGCTGTGTGCTGCTCTGAATGGGCTCGTGTGCTACCCAAACACTACCCTTGTTTCTACACCTTTTTCAGCTCACTTCAGTCACATGTTAATATACCATAGTCTAGCTGATGTCATTTAATTATCTTTATAAATCAACGGTAACCCAATCCACAAAAAGCCTGCTTACTTTTAAAAACTGTCTTATCAAACCCTATTTAAATGACATACCGCTTGATACAAGGTAAGAGAAATCAGGTCCCACCGCACCGCTCATCTAGATAAGTGCTCAATTTAACAAATGAACAAAGACCAAAGGAAGTCAGGTTAAATTTATCTGTGGTGTTACTCCTCCAGGGATTGATTTGGTTCCTAACAGTTGATTTTTATTGTATTGAAAACTGTAGAGCTTTACAGGAACTGGTGTTTCTGAATTTCAGAATGCCGACATTATCCTCACATTGTAGCACAGAATAGCCATACGTGTAGGCAGCAAGCTATTTTTGCTCCAAACACCAGCAGCTATCTGGAAACTGTGTTTGCCTTTTTCATTAAGCATTTATGTCAAACTTGTTTAAAAAATGCATTCCATTAAAAAAATTCCCTTAAAGAAATATCAGGTCTGAGATATGGGGAATTTTGGAATTAAGATGAGTAGTGCAAAGCTACATGAAAGAAAGGCGGAAGTCATACAGGAAGGGGGAGACTGTGCAAGCTCCAGAGGAGGAGGAAAAGGCAAAGGAGAAGAGAGGACTGTGAGGTTAAAAGGTCTCAAAGGACAGCACAGGAGCTTTATTTTGCTGTTTCAAAGGACACCAGCAGTTTTGTTGAAGATCTCACAATACCTGAAAGAGAGGAACTCGTGGGTATAACACAGCTGGCTGAAGCTCAGTTAAACAAAGAGGGACATGAAGCTTATAGAAACATGGAATTACTAAGAGTGGTCCAAGACATGGACCTCTTCCTCCATTGAAGGTGTCTGACCTCAAGTTGTCAATATACTGGTAAGTGGCGAATATTTTCAGACTTGTTTCTTTTCCAGAAGGAATCAGGAACTGACAATATCTATCACGGGATGCCTTCTTCCATTTCTAGTTAGTTGGGAAACTATGGCTATTTCTCTATGACATGTACCCTGCAACAAGACTCCTCACATTCAGCAACATAAAATTGATTTCAGGATTTTGAACATCAATCTTTAGGGTACTTAACCTGGTTCCATCCCTTTCTCTTAGGGGCAACTTCTCTATTCATGATGCTCTAGAAGGTTCCCTGGGAGCTTTCTATGCTCAGCAGTGATGCTGACTATTCATGCCCCATTTGAAATGGTCAGGGACCAGAGACAAAGCTTTCTGTGGTAGGCTTTATGTTATGGAACACCCTATTGGAGATCAGAATGGGCTCTAGTCTCAGCAGTTGCCCAGGTTGGTCAAAAACTCACCTTTTCATAGAAAGCTATCCACAATATCAGAAGCTAATTTAAAAAAAAAAAAAAAACAGATCTTGAGGGAGAAGGAAGAAATAGGGTGGAAGAAATAATAAGGGAACAGGCATATGTTGGGGAAAGAAAAACCAAAAAGACTCCAGGAAAATCCCATACCTAAAATTCTGAAAATGTCAGTTATTTTCACGTTTCTCCCTGCAATTGGGTAAAAGACAACATAAAGGTTGATTAGTTGTGAAAGATCTGGAAATTCCCGAACAAATGTGTATAGAAAAAAGGAACAGCATAAGCTTTGTATTTTGATTCTGAATGAGCAATACTTCTTGAAAATGGAACATAAAATCGAAGGTCATTTGGGGTAAGGAGGAAATAAAGTGAGCTTATTGTATGTAACTGATAGACAAGTTAATAAAATGCAAGTAGACAAAGTGAAAGGGGCACTTATGACTTAGAAGAAAGAAAAAAGACTCAGTTGAAGCCAAGTCTGAGAATGTTAATTAGATATACAAAAAATCAAAATAACTAGGTAAGACATTATGTAGAAATGACCTTGTAATATGCTGACAACAGAAATAAATACAATAATAGCTGCAATGAGAAACAAATTCTTTTGTACTACAGGGGAGAAAACCACCGTAATAAATCAGCACTCAAATGAGTGAGGTTGGCAGAGGAGCTATACATTTTGATACATGGTATAGGCAACAATCAATTAGAAAGCTAAATGAGGGGTTTCTAAGGTCAGTGCGCAGCCCAGGTAGAGGATGTTGCAGGTACTTAAGGTGTAAAGCCTAATTGTTGGTATTTTTGTGGTCATTAGCAATTCCATGGCAGAGGTATCAGCTCTAGGATCCTGACCATGTTTCAGTTTGGATAAATACATACATATGTATATTTTCTCTCTCTCTATTTCTCCTGCTATTTTCCTTCACTCCACATCCCATCCAGAGACTGAGGCTGACTCTGTACAGGGGAAAAAGGGGGAAAGCTTCTTGCCCTTTCTCCCACTTCTTGGGCTCCTCTGTAGAACTAGCCACAACCGGTGTCTGAAATTTCACCAGTATGATCAATACTTGTTTGGCATTACTACGCATTCTACTCATTTTAATGATGACAATCTGCAATTGACAAGCATTTGTGAGCCCTAGAAATATTCCAATATCCAAGGGTTTCATAAGACTGCAATGCTATAAATATTTTATAGTATCATTAAGGAGCCAGCTCTTCCAAATACAACTTGCTAGAGAGCAACTCCAGAGAAGGGACCTTGACATTTACCTGTGTACTTGGTTCACATTTGGGACTAATTGTTAATGACATAAAAACAAGCTATCGTGCAGATGACAAATAGCGCTTTTGTTATGGCAAAATTCAGAAAATTCTGGCACCACAGAATTTGCTATGCTTTACATCAGTGGCCACCAGTGTAATTGTGGTGACCCTTCAGAGGCCATAGAATATTTCAAATAGACATGAAAGTATGAACAACTTGCTGACAAATTTGAACCCAGAGTTATGATGGTCCTATTAAGAAAAAATAACTAAGCCTTCATCCCTGCTTCTAATGATCTGTTATTAGACTGAAGACGAGATTAAAATGGTTAGCTGATTGATACATCACTGCAGGCCAGAGGATCAGTCAGTCTCCTCTTAGCATGTTAGCAATATAGTTTTGAATTCTGTGTTTAGAGGAGCCCCACAGTACCATGGAGATCTTTGTATTAGCATGAATGTGTGAAGGGTTCAGCTAGAAACCAGAACTCATCTAAAATTATATTGGGTTTAGATTCTATCAAAACTCACATGGAAGTTCAAACATCTGGGCTAATGCTGATCACCTTGCCCACCCAAGTGAAAAACTCCTCCCTCAAACTCCCACTCTTCCTGATGTCCTCTTTCAGCTAGAGCCTGGAATCTCCCTCCATATTATCTCTTTGGTGTCTCTAAAAACCTAGATGGCATGAAACTTTCCATTTCGCCTTCTATCTGTTTTTTAGCCACCCTAGTTGTTTATATTCCACCTTTTTCTTTTTAAACCTTCATTGCCATGTAAGGGATTTGCCTCATAATCATATATGGTCTGTTTGGGGGTCCTTTTGCAAGATGCAGAAATGAAGTGAAAATTCCTACTCCTGCTACATGTGAAAAGAGAATCACTTCATACGAGCTGATGATACTTTTCAGAACATTATGAACATTTTGTTATGTTATCATGGCTAAATTGTGATTAATTCCTGGCTAAATTCCATGTGTGGCTAGTTATCTTTGCTTCTCTACATTCTTCTTACAGTTTGATTAGATACAACCTTCTCCTTCACTTTGTGTCCTAAAGTGGTCTGCAGTGTTGTTGTGCACTGCTAAAAATGATCATTTTCTATCCCAGGGATGGCTGCTTTTCGGTGGTGGACAAAATGATTTGTGTGTGTAGGCTAAACTGTGTAAAATACTTTGGGATCCTTTGAAAAGTAAGGTTTAATATTAGTTCTAGAAAGTAAGCAGGACAAAATGGAATTGCCCTTTTGAAAATGAATGGTAACTTAGTCATAGTGTACTGAGCCAAATTCATGTACCAGGACTGAAAATGGTCGTAGAGCCAAATTTTCAAATTAAATGCTTTAATAGGACATCAAAATCTAATATTTAAGTTCTTAAATCAGTGGGGGAGGATCCTAAACAATGAGAAAGCAGTGTTAGCTCCGAATCCTGCATCAGGATGTTAAAAATTAATATTAATGTGCCTAAATGTTAATTTGCATGTCCAAACAAAGGATTTAATTTTTAAATTTAGGCCTCCCTTCACTGTTAGTTTAAAAGTGTGATGGATTTGTGGTTGCTTTAAAACTCTCTCAAGACATGTGAGGTCCTGCCTAAAGTGTCCTTTGCAGTCCATTGTATGTCTGCACAGTCAGGGTTAGGGGGGGAAAAAGTGATTTTGGATAGTGACATTGTATAGCCAATTCTGAGAGTGGGGAAATCAGTGAGGATTAGGAGGTCCAGTCTGTGTTTTCTTTATATCCACTGAACGAATATAGCATTGCCAGACGTAGTTTTCTGTTTCTCACATTGTAGTTAATTAACTCAGCAAAGTGCATGAGTAAATTTGTGGGATGACAGGCCTGTGTGATGAAAATGCTTGCGACAAGTTTTAACTCTCCACTGCATCAGAGAAGTGGGAATTAAAACCTTGTCACATCATTATTGCCGGGCTTACAGATAGTCAGGGAAATGCCTCTGTCTCTGCTGCAAACAGATCAGCAGCAAGATCCAACCCTTTGACAGTAGCTTCACGGACATTTTACAGAAGGTTAATGGGCAGTAAGTGTTCAATCTCTCAGAGATGGATAAGTAGCAGCAGAAGAGAAGGACCACAGATGAAGGTTGCAGAGGTCCAAAACATCTTTCCCTAAAAATTGCTACTTCAGGTTTTGAGCTATTGGTAAGCTTTTCCTTTTCCACGTGAACTTTGGAATACAGAAAGCAGGATCCTTACGTTTTGGGATTCTGGGCTGTTGAAATCCTTACAGTTTTGTTTTCAGAACCCCTTTCTTTGAAGAGGTCACCAGAAACAGCCAGCTCCTGTGAAGTGCTGAGCCCCCTCACTGAAAAATTACATCTACTACCCTGAACAAGCCATGCCTGAGAGACTTAGCTATGCTAACCTTACCCACAGCATAAACAACACAAGGTCAACAGAAAAATTCTTCCATTGGCATAGATCTCACCACTCAGGTAGGTGGGCTAACTTCAGCAACAAGAGAAGTTTTTCCCATCACTGTAGTGCAGCCATACCCTCAGTATCTCACAAGATGAAGCTCAGAAAAAAACTGTGCCTCTGTGGCATGTGATTGGATTCCCTCTATGCAAGTTTCCCTACTGCTATGTCACAATATATCTTTCAGAGAGTCATTTTTGGTTAAGATCTGAAAAAATAAGCCATTGAATACAGTTTGCAGGAGATGACTCATTTATCTGATGCCATACAATTTTACCTCTCCATGTCAGGTCCAATTCTGTGACCCTCATTCACAGGACCCTCATTCAGAGGGATTGTTTGCTGGAATAAGTGCACCTCAGTGTAGGTCTACCCAAGCTAAAAAAGGGTTGCAGAATCATAAGCAACACATATATGCAAATTTAGGACATTATATTCCAGCCTTCATTCCAACAATTTGATAATCTAACAGTCTCTGATCAGAGAAAAGTTGTTTGAAATCATGACCCTTCTGAAGTCAATAGGGTTATGTCTAGACTTGCTAAAATTAGTTCAAATTAGTTAGTTTGAACTAACTAATTCGAACTAATTTTAGTTAGTTCGAATTAGCTTCATTCGAACTAGCATGGCCACACTGGAATGTTAGTTCGAACTAAGCAAGCACTTGCTTAGTTCGAATTAGCGATCCCCATTCATTTCAATGGCCGGTTAGTTCAAACTAAGAAATTAGTTCGAATTAACATGGCCACATTGGTTAATTCAAACTAGTTAGTTCGAATTAACCCCTTAGTTCGAATTAAGGAAGCCCTTAATTTGAACTAACTAAAGCCTAGTGTAGCCATGGCTTTAGTTAGTTCGAATTAAGTCTCCTTAATTTGAACTAACTTGCCAGTGTAGACATAGCCTAGGAGATTTGCCACTGATTTCAACTAAGCCAGGATTTCATCCATTATATACATTACATTTATATTCTTTACTTTTTATATTTGTTTGATTAGTATATTTTGCTGCTGGATCTGTTCAGTGGAATGCTACATTAGTGCTCCTACTATGCTTCATGTGTGTATGAAGAGCAGAAGCAATCACACCAAATGAACTGCTACAAAGCATCTTGTCAATATAGACTCCTTACATATGTATGGGATGTGATGCTTGCAAATGAGACACCAAATAGAACATACCAGAGGAGCTCTCTGGGAACACTACTCATGGTATTTAGTAACTTATACACAAGACAATGTTAAAATACATTTTATTTAGTTTTTAACCTTAAATCATTTCAGGGTTAGATGATGAGAAAAAAATAAAATACATATATTAACTGAGTGCTCCTGTAGATTTATGGAGTGTGATTTTATTTCAGAGATCTTTTTCTTTCTTTTAAATTCTAATTTAATTTTTTATGCTGGTGACACTTTTAGCGTGAATATATTCTGCTTCCCAAGTTTCCTTTCCAGTAATCTATAAAACAAAATTATACATGGAGAGTGGGTCAGTTGAAGAGAGCTAAGTGTTTTAAATTTTATATTTGCTATTCAACACAGCCCTGTAAGTGCAGATTTGTCATCTGCCATTCTGTAAATGCTGTGACTTCCAGAATTGAAAGTTTCTTGTAAAGCATAAAGCACATCACTCATGTACACAAACTTGCAACTCCAGAAAACATTCAAAGTTCCATATGTAGTCAAAATAAAGGAGGAGCAAACCTGTTAAACTGCATTTCTTAAGCTGAGCTAGCAATTACTCAAATTTTAGTACTCCTCAGTGTAATTAATTTATCATAAAAACTGAACCTCTAAACAGTAACAGCTGGCTATCTTCATTCTTCAAGATTGGGGAAGGTGGGAGGAGAAAAGAATGAATTTACAATACATTTTTGGGAATACTTTTATGTTACTATCCCTTATGTATATAATATGGGCAAAATGGTTTAATCACTCCTAAGTTGTAGTCTGCATGACTTTGTTGCCCAGGCAATGAGAAGTTCACCGTCACTGTTTGTAAGTTACTACTAGATTATGTAGCTACTTAGAAATGGTTACTGCAGTGTGAGACTGCAAGAAGTTAGTGTTGGGTTTTGGAGCAATACATAAGTTAGGCAAATATCCTGCATCTAGATCTCCGGGGACAATTCCTTTGACTTCTACAGAGCTCCATGCAAGAATAAAGGGTCTATTTCTGCATCTCTGGCTGAAGAATCATAACCATGATCAAGTTATTTTAGCCATTAGATGATAGAGTGCTTCTCAGCCTGCAAATATTTCTTGCCCTAAGCATAAAAATGTCACTGTTCAGTAGCTGAATAGTAGAAATAGCTTTCTAAACGGAACTGGGGCAAAACTTGGGAATTCTCTTTTCTAATTGAGCATTGATTGCATCATATTACAAATAGGTGCTATTGCTCAGGAGCTCCCCATTGAGAAGCGTCTGAGATTGCTTACCATGCATTCAGCTTTACCAGACCATCTGCTCTTGGGTATCCTGGAAGCAAAGAGGTTTTAAACTTGTGGCTAGGCCCCTGGTGAAATTTTTTTTTATTCATTCATTTATAGTTGATGAAAACAGCTTGGAGACAAATTAATCATCTGTTATTAGAAAAGCCATGCCACTGTGTAAGGATGATAGGATGTATTGTGATTAGAACTGGATGAAGAAGGGAAAAACTTGTCAAGTATATTTTATGCTTTTTGAATAACTTCTCCGTTATTTAGCACCAACCCAAATGAAGATTTTAAAAGGCATCTGAAAGTTCCCTAATAACCTGGGAAGTGTCCCCTTCCCCCCCCGACTCTCTTCACTCCCCCGACCCCCCTCAATCCCCCCAATCCTCTTCATTCCCCCCAACCTTCTTCATTCCCCTCGACCACCCTGACCCCCTCACTCCCCCCAACCCTTTTCACTCCCTCCAAACCTCCCAACCCCTGCAGCTCCCAACCTATATTCCCCTCCTGAATAAACACCCTGAACACTGTTATACAGTGTGTCGTGCTTTTTATTGGTCTGGGAACAGGGGGGAGATGGGTGCGTGGGGGGGGCAGGCATGGGCAAGTGGTGGAAATAACGGGGTCTGGTAGCAGGCCCACCCCTCAGTGCTCCTCGCTGTCGAAGTGAGCCCTCAGCGCATCCCGGATGAGCTCTGCTTGCCCCTGACCCCGCTAAGTCTGGGGCAGGGAGTCATCAGGCTGCTCATACTGTACTGCGAGCCACTCGGCTTCCCAGACACGGGGAAACCTTTCCTCCCATGGCTCACAGAGGTTGTGCGAGCAACAGCATGTGCTGACGACCTCCGGGAGGTTGATCTCACTGAGCTGCAGGTGGGTCAGGAGGGCCCTCCAGTGGGCCTTGAGACAGCTGAAGGCACGCTCGATGACGCTGCGGCACCAGTTGAGCCTCTGACTGAAGAGGACCCTGCTGGCATCCATGCGGCCCATGTATGGCTTCATCAGCCAGGGGAGCAAGGGGTAGGCGGCATCCCTGAGGATCAGGACTGGCACCTGCACATCCCCGATGGTGATGGTGTGGTCGGGGAAGAAGGTGCCTGCCTGCATGCACCTATACAGGACGGAGTTGCACAGGATCCGTGTGTCATGCACCTTCCCCAGCCAGCCCACATAGATGTTCTGGAAGATTCAGCAGTGGTCCACAAGGGCCTGCAGGACCACGGAGTAGTATCCCTGGTGGTTGACATAGTCCCTGGCGAGGTGTTCGGGGTTTGGATGGGTATGTGAGTGGCGTCCACAATGCCCCCACAGTTGGGGAAGCCGAGTCGGGTGAGGCCGTCGAAGAGTTCATGCAGGTTGCCTGGGGTGACGAGGTGGGCTAGCAGGACCCGGTTGATTGCCCTGCAGATCTGAATGAGGGTGGTCCCCATGGTGGCCTTCCTGATGCCAATTTGCTGGGCCACAGAGCGGTTGGAGTTCAGGGTTGCCAGCTTCCACACTGCAATGGCCACTCGCTTGTCTATGGGGGGGGGGTCAGAGTCAGGTGCCCATGCACTGCAGGACCAGGGTGAGCTCGCAGACGAACTCGAGGAAGGTCCGCTTGCTCATCCTAAAGCTCTGCAGCCACAGGTCATCATTCCAGGTGGTGAGGACAGTCCGCTTCCACCAGTCACTGCAGGCCTCCCGTGCCCGGAGGCAATGAGGCACAGAGCACAGTGCAGTGAACTCGGCAGCTTGTTGGGGCAACAGGGCGGAGGGCAGGCTGTCATCTTCCTCCGCGCTGGTGAGTTGCCAGACAGACCTGCTCCACAGCCGAAGAAGCCTTACCACTAGCTGGCAGGTGTCACTCAGCTGGCTGGCAGAGTGCAGGAGAAGAGGCAGATCCATGACTTGCTCAGGCTCTGAATTACCAGACACAATGGGAAGGGGCTGAGCCCACTTCCTGTTTTGAAGGCGTGGCTGGGGAAGGGGAGACCTTCTCTGCTGCCATACTTCCCAGAATGCACCCCTCCAACCCTCCCCAAGTCGACTTAAGAGTCTAGTTTGTAGACTCTCTACATCAACTTGATAAAGTCTGCCTTAAGTCGATTTAGGAGTCTAGTGTAGACTCTCCACATCAACTTAAGGTCGACTTAAAGTCAACTTAATACAGGCGACTTACTAGAGTCGACTTAACTTTCTAAGTGTAGACATAGCCTAATAGCCTGGCATGGAGACATCCAGTGTATGGGGCTATTGGGCAACACTATTATTGTGAGAGAACAGGGATTCACAGAAAGCCCTATACACGCTAATGCATCACACTTCCTGAAAGTTCAGGAGTCATTAACAGGGAGAGTGTTTCTCAATCTCATGACTGAAGAGTGATGGTAATACTCGTACTGCCAGAAGTATGCTTACAAAAGAAGAATGAGTTTGGGGAGAGGGTCAGCTGTACTCTCCATGTCTATGATGCAAGGAGTCTCTTGTGTCTTTTGCCCTTTAACACTAGAACACTAGTATGAAGAAACCACATAGTTATTTGGACCTTTCAATGCCTATTTGCTAAATATACACAGCTTGCAAGACTAAGTTACATATATGGACTTCTTCCCTGGGATGGCTTCTTAAAACAGACAATGACACCACTAAGGGGTTCAAAAACTATTTAAGGTATTCTTAAACATCATAGGGGAATAGGTAGAAGGTCATAGCATCCCCATGTCAAAAAAAGGGTCATGTCGAGGGAACAGATTGAAAAAGTTTCTGTTGGAGAGTTTCATGTTCAAATAAATAGATTACCAAAACTTCTAAGGACTTAAGGCATGCCATTATCTAGCTAGAGCTGGGACACTATTATGGGGACAATGCTAAATGCTCCAATGGAATAGTGCCATAGTATAGGTGAGTTGCTTAGGAAACAGAATGGCAATAAGAAGGTTGGTTCTTAATCTATGGTGAGTATTTTAGGAAAAATGCATAGTGCCGTAGAACCAAAATATGAATCAACAATGTCAGGCATTAATAATTTTTAAATCTCAATTGCACTCAAATATTGACTAATCCTCTGCAGTAAAATACTGAAAAAAAATCACATATAAAAGCAGACAAATGACAGCTTGAAGTATTTTTTATATATATGGTATTGTTTTGTTATTGCACATCATCCCTTTTCAGTATTCCAGGTGGAGACATTCAGTTTTAATAATGCACCCCAATCTGCTGTCTACTTATCCCAGTTTCTTCATTTCTTCTGTTGCCCTCTTTTCTGAAAGGCCAATGTTATTTACAGCTACAGAACTGTTTGTGGTCCCAAGCACCCAAAATCCTCCTAATGCAAGTCCATTGGATTTATACCTCAGATGAAATTAGTTTACTACCTTGTAAAGTAGTCTAGCTCTTCAAAGAGATTAGCACATTAAATGGTTCAAAGTAGGATGTTTATTTGAAATCCACACATATTTATCAAAAGAAAAGAGGGAGAACTTTCAGCCTGATATGAATTTAGCTCAGGGAACTCACTTCACCTCTGCCATCCTAAAACACCTTTCCCTTGTCAAAATTGTACTTGCTTTAATGTATCATCAATGTTGGATAAGTTTTATCCTCCACATGAGACTATGCGCTTCAGTAAATCACCAGAACAGGTCTAGTTACATACAGAAATATATTCTATTTATTACAGTCTATAAAGAAATGTTTTCTTGGTAGATACTCCAATAGTTACAATCAATGGTTGAACATCTGAAAATACATTCTCTTTCTAAGTAAAACCTCATATTTGTAGTCAGAAATCACAGCTCAACATGGCTACTTCCTCCAGTTGGCTTGCTGCTCAAAACCAGATATCTCCATTACCATGTGTTCAATTAATCCAGGAGAGCAGATGCAATAGCAAGTAGTGAATCCAATAGAGCAAAATAAAGTTATGACAGATATATTAAACATTTCCTCCCTGACAGAAAGAGAGGGAGAGAGAGAGAACCACCTCATCAAAAGTAGGATGGTGGTCAGAAAAATAGAGCAGGTGAGAGCTCCAACTGAGCTGCACACATAACCCAACCCAGCAAGGACACCTGATCGCAGCTGAACACCTCTTCACGCATCTAGCATGACAGGTAATCATGGCAGGAGCAAGCAAAGAAGGAATCCAGAACATAGGATTATAGGCATGTTTCAATTGTTAATTTTCTCTAAATTAATAATAAAAAGTTTTCATGGCAAAATTAAGTAACCGAAGCCTTAAATGGAGGGTGGACATGATAATCTAGTGATGGAAAAAGTAAAATCACACTTTTCCATCTCACGTCATAGCCTCTTTTCCCTATTGGAAATAAATTTTACAGCAACATTCCCTTACATACTGCCTATAGCTATTTGATCTGTATTGAACAAAGGAAACAATCACATCTGACCCTAAACATTTTTGTCAAAAACAAAAAAAAAGCCATGAATATGAAGTGAGATACTGAGATATTGTATCAGAGAGATCTATGTCTTCACCATTTTGCCTAAAACCAGTTTTATGCCTTTAAATTAAGTGAATAGCTCTCATATATTATGCCTTTTTTCACCAACTTATGGCTGCTTCCAGTATCAAAGCAACAGAAATTCTAAAATAGTTTCAGAAATTAAAGGTAAATTAATGAGACATGAAAAAAATTATAGTCATTATTCCCTGTCAGTGTTCCTCTGTTGATTAGAAAAGGATATGAGAGGGTTATTCTTGGGCTACAGAAACAATATATTCATCATTTGGAGGTGACTGAAATATCTTTTTTAAAAAGGTCAAATGGAATTAGAGCTTTGTAAAACCAGTTCACAATTGTAGTGACAAAACTGCAAAAAAAGTTGGGGGTTGTTTTCGGTTTTGGTTTATTTTTTAAAATACACACACACGAATAGGAAAAGTCACATTTTTGTCTCAGAGCACAGTCAGCCAATTTTCCCTTAACAGAAATACACTTTTCTCTGGGTGTCTCCCTACTTTTGCAGTTTCTAATGGGCATGAAATAAAATGCTGTAGAGTTCACATATAGGGACAGACTCTCAGCTTTGGCCAACCAGCAGCATTCCTTTGAAGCACCATCAATGGAGCCACACTGATTTACACCAGTCAAGGATTTGGCGTCCAGTTTCTTTTAATAATTGGTATAGTTGGCTGTGAAGCTCAGACAAGCCACTGGGCTCCTTGAGCATTGAAGAAAGCCAGATTTGAATTAGCTTTGTAAAGTAGTATTAGTCAATATTAATAATTACATTCCCAAGTAAATGACCAGGGTAAATTGTTTACAGGTGCAACATAAACCGATTTTTAAGGGTAAGGTCACCCTTGTGCACATTTATCTGAATTTCTTGATTGATAAATTGGATACAAACCCTGCATGAGTCACTCACTCACTAGTTTCTGTTCACTATGGCTATGTCTACACTAGAAAAAGTTAGGTCGACTTTGTTAAGTCAACTTAATAAGATCGACTTTAAGTCAACTTAAAGTCAATCTTATTAAGTCGACTTAAAGTGGACTAATTCCACTATTAAGTTGACTGAAGTCGACTAAAGGGTTACTCCAAGTCCACACCATCCTTAAATCGACTTAAGGAGTCGATTTAAGGCTTAAGTCAACCTAATGGGTGGTTCTTATTAAGTCGACTTAAGCTTCCATTAAGTCGACATAAGGAATTTCTTAAGTCAACTTAATGAAAGTCTGGTGTAGACAGGGAGTAATTTAGGTCGACTTAAGCCTCCTTAAGTCGACCTAAATTGTTACTGTAGACATACCCTATGTAACCCATATACGTGTAATTCCGCAAGCCAGGTTAGGGTGATTCACGCATTGCATATTGAAAGCTGCAGGAGGGATTTTATGCAAGGAAATCTCCAAAAGGGGTTCCTTGCTGAGTCTGCCACAAATCATCTCATTGGTGCTTCCTCTCTGCTTCCCCAATAGTGCTTAGCTACCAGGGTCTCCCTACTGGCTGCAATGGCCTCAGATATCCACGAGGATGGTGGCAGGGGCTGGAATAGAGAGAGACGGGAATTACAATCTTTGGGTGTTATTTCTGGATAATTTCTGCAGGGAAGGAGAAGAGCCCCAGCTTCGCCTTCTCTTCAACTGTCCCAACAGGTCTCCATGGTAGCCGGGGGGGAACTCAAGAAATGGTTCCATGGTCCATAGAGTCACCATTGCCTCCCTTCCAGGCAGAGAATGGAAAATCCATGCATTGAGGACCCTATCCACCAGAAAAGTAGAGGAAGTGGGGGCATGAGCTGGACCAATGCATGAAATATAAACAAAATTAATCATTTCTGAACTGGGGAAAAGATCAGAAACTTTAGGTGACTAAGAAGCAGGTTCTAAAAGTTCTGGTTTATATCATAGAGCTGTACTGATGTTAGCTTTGGGGAGGTAAATCTAATTTTATTTTGAAAGATGCCTCCTGCAATTCGTTACTTGCGCATTTCCTGTATTCTAAGTTGAAAGGGATCTCTAAGTGAAACAGGAAGATGGGCATAATAAACGAGGATCCAGGAGCAATTAAATTATTATTGTATATTTTCATTAAGGGCACAGGCTGGAACATTAACTCTGGCAATGAATAAAAATTTGCTATTTCCAATTCACTATCACAAACAGGTAAGGAAATTATATTAGCAAATAAATTTGAATATAGTCCACAGATGGAGATAAAATTAAGAGGCAAAGTTAATCATTGAGGGTCAAATCTTCAGATGGTGTAAATCATCATCATCACTGACTTCAGTAAAGTCTAAAATTTCATCAATTTACACCACCCAAGCTCTGCAATATACAAAACCTTTGGTCATTTTTTGATGATTGCTGTTATTGAAAGTATAATTAAAATCTTGAAAAAAAATCAAAATGAAGATTCAAGTGCTTTTTCAATACTTTGTTAGGTAGCATGATCCAGCAGATAGAGGACTGAAGTGAGAAACTACCTGGGTTCTATGCCTATCTCTGACACTAACTTGCTGTCTGACCTTGGGTAAATAACCATCTGAGTGCCTCAGTTTTACCATCTGTAAAATGAGGATAATAAAACAAGCTCATCAGTGCTTTGAGAGCTAAAGCTGAAAATACTAGACATGATGCTGTTGTTAGAGTAGAAGTCTGTCATGGACTCCATGGCAGTCACAGATACTGCATATTTTTAACAATCTTTTCATTTCCATAACAGCTATAGGTAGAGGAAGAAATCTCAGAACTTAAACTTTTATAGAAGTCTGCTCCAATTGACCCCAGAATTCATGCTTCCACTGGTATTTCCAGTTCCAGATTCCACTTGCAAGATTCTAGCCTGTTTATACCCAAGCAGGCTTTGGATGAGACTGCTCTAGGAGAGTCAGCTAGTATGTATACATGCATACTTGGCCCATAGGGCTATACAGTGGGAAAGCTGCCGGCCAGTTGGAGTTGCACTTGGAGAAGTCAGCAGATGTAGGAAATGTAGTAATGATAGGAAGCAGGGTCATAATCAAGATTATTCCTCAAAAACCACTGAGTTACCCATACTTAAAGAAAAAAGTCCATGCCAAAGTTTCAGTCCTCAGTGCACTATTCCGTTAGTCATATCGGCCCCATTCCTACAAGGTGTGGAGTGCTTACTGAGACCATCCTAGCACCCTCAGGGCTTGACCTGATGTCCACTGTAGTCAATGGAAAGATTCCTTTAGACCTCAGATAGGCTTGAGATCAGACTCGCATTGATATCAACAGAGTGTGTTAGTTTTTAATAATTTTTTTTGCAAGATTTCAACTTACCCTTGTAGAAAGCAAGATCACCACAAATGTGAACTGAGCAGGCTCAGCAATTCCCAATAGCCACTCAGGCCCAGATATTCAAAAGGCCTTTACACACAACTCATATTTAGTGCCTAAATACCTTTGAGAATCTGGGCTTCAGAAGTGCTCAGGATGAAGTCCACACTGGACTCTGATCCAGTGCCCCTGAAAGTCAAAATGGTGCCAGCCTTGCGGATGCTGATGGGCTGAGGCACTCATGGACAAAAAGCAGCAGGTGCTCAGCACCTACCAGGATGATTAGCTGTTGCCATTGTCTGCCAATCAGTAAAGCCCTGGGCAGACACAAATATGTGGATCTACATCCAATCCGCATATGCGGGAATAAATTTTCACTTGACCCGCAACCTTCCCTTCCTCTTTTAGGTGTACCCACATCCGCACATCAGCTGTTTTAGAGCCAGCAGCCCTCTATCAGCTCACTCAGACAACTGACGAGCCCTCCCAGCTGTCCTTCCTGCTTAACAGCATTTCCTGCACCCTTGGCTGGCAGCTACCTCAGAAGTCTTGACCTCAGTGACCATTCACTGCAATCCACAAGAAATGGTCTGCAGATATCCATGGATTTGCAGGGCTCTAGTGATCAACTACTCCCCGTCCCACCCACTGCACACACACCTGCTGTTTGGCTCACCAGCTTGCTGGAGAAAATCAGTTTAACAATCAACTGTTGGACCACGAGTCTCTGCTCCAACTGGGGCTGAGTCAGCAGTGGGGCCACTGCTCTGGCAGCCTCAGGAGCAGGGTGGGGGGAGGATGCAATTCCCATTGTGTAACTCCCCCCCAAAAAAGTCTTAGGTGTGGTCAAAAAGCACTGGGATTGTTCAGCCCCTGCGTGCTTACCCTCATCTTCTGCCCACACGTGTGTAGGCTCCACCTGCACATGGGCAGATGGCAACAACATGTGGCTGCAGATTCCAGCCAGGTTGCAATGCCAGGCAGCAGGTGAGTCCCAAATCCCGGAAGAGAGAACCAGGCTAAGGCTAAGCTGGGAGGGTGCAGTGGTGGCCATTGGGGTCCCTGGAAAATTGGGCTTCCCCAGCAGCAAGACTAGCCTGCAGTAGATGGGAAGGGAAGCCACTGACAGAGCCAGTCGACTATAGGGAGGGAAGCTGGACAGGACCCCCAGGAGGGTGGGGGGGGAACTAAGCCCTGGAGACCCATAGTAGAAGGCAGAAGAGAGGGAAAACTCCAGGGGTAGAAGGGGTTGGCCAGCAGCCCCTACTACAACCATTAGGCCCCCGCTCCTGTCCCAGAGCTAGGCGAGAACCCAAGCATCTGGGCTCCCAGCCCCCATGTTCTAACCACTAGCCTCCCAAAGCCAGGAAACCCAGCCCCTTCCCTCCCCTGCATTCTAACCATTGGGCCCCACTCCTCCCAAAGCCAGGTATCCTGGATCCCAGCCCTCATGCTCTAGCCACTAACCCCTGGACACAGTGAGGGCAGAGCCTCAGGAGGGAGGGATAGTGGGGCACTCACCAGCAAACCAGAAGTCAGCACTTGTCCACATGCAGATTACAATTGAGAGGAGAGTCAAGAAACACTGGGTGATTCAGAGGCAGGAGTTAAAATTTGTGGTTCTCATTCCCCAATTATCTAATATTACCTTTTTTCTCTGTGTAGAGCATAGGGAAGAAGTGGGTCCTCTGGATGGAGTCGAGACAAAGTGCCCTGGGCACATTCTGCTTATGACTCAAAGTTAGAAAAGTCTAGAAGTTTCCCATGCTCAACTTTTCTAAATTGGTTAAGGAAATCAGAGAAGAAAAGACATTTCCCATAATAAGTCTGATGACCGATGATGTGTAAAGGCTTTGAAAACAGACAGACAGATAGGAAAATGGGCCATTTTCATTTTGTTTTGCTTCTACAAAAATGTTTACCAAGGCTGAACAGTTCATCGGCACACCACAGAACAATGAAATATAACTAAGAAAGATTTCTTTGATTCCTAAACACAACTTCCAGCTTTCCAAGTTACTTTTCCGTACAGAGCCATTAAGAGATCTGTCATATTCTGAAGTGGCACATTCATTGAGTGTTTTGAATTGAAAGAAAATCAAGTTCTTTCTCATTTTTGTATGGCTATTTTGTACTGATATGAATTTTGATCAACAGAGTGAACCTCTCTCTTCAGCACTTGTTTATTCTTGCAAATCTGCACCCCACTACAATTTGAGATGAAGCATAAAGACAGTCAAAATTATTATGTTCCTTTTACTGAAACAGCTGCTGCCAAAACAGGTTGTGGTTCTTTGAATCATTTTATCTATAGCACCAATGGTATGAACAACAGCTAGATGTGTCATAGTTCATTATGTATATTTCAGGGGGGGAGTGTTTGTTTCATTTTGTTTTCAGTGCTCTTGATCAAACTTACCCAAGATGGAAAACATTTTCAGACACAAGGATAGCCACTGAAGTGATTAAGTAGCCTCAAAATCAGTCAATATTTATTCATGTTTATAAAGTTCTGTTGGTAAAAAAATCTTGTCCCATTTCAAGGTATTCAAGGCATTTACTCTCAGAATCAGAATCTGGCCCAATATATTGCTATATACTAGCTCATTATTTTCAGCATAAATTAATGAATCATCTTTCATGTACAAGATATACATGCTTGTTTTAAACAAATGACAGAAAGTTTTCTCTAAGTGATATTTTGCCTTCTGTAGGCAACTCTGAAGATCTCAAGTAAAGCATTACCTGGATTCTTCACCAAAGTCACATACACTATAAAATATGCTATATAGACGAGAAAGGGTAAGGAACAGTGACATCTGATTAATAGTTCCTAGGTTCCTATCTCTGTCTCTGGGTATAGCTAATGTTTCCAAACAAGCCTATCCTATCTTTAAATTATTCCTTTGGACGTTTAAAAGAATTTTATTCTACAGTAACTGAAACAAGATGGTTGTCATGAAGAGAAGTGACATTTCCTAGAAGTTACAGCAACTAGAAAATATTGAACAAGCTCTACAAGTTGCTTTCAGGTCTCCATGCAGTTTAATGCAAAAGGCAGAAACCAAAGATCTGAGATATGGCTCATGTCTCTTCCATGTATAACATACTTCTTTTTTAGGATTAGCTGTTCATCTCTCAGATTTCACAAAATGAGTGCTTGGCATTGTTGGCTGAAGCCAATTCTTGCTCCATTACATTTTCCAAGAGCTAGTTAGGACTCAGACCTTAATGGTCTAGGATTGACCTGATTGTACTTGAATAGCATTTGTACAAAAATAAGAAAATGCCAAGGATGATTCAGTGAATATTACCTGTTAAATAATGAATGTGCTGTAATGAAATCCAGCCTTTGCAAAGTGACAATGAAAGTTAATGGTAAATGTACATCTCTTCCTCCCTCCACTCCCCCTTGGTGTGAATGGACCAGCCAAGATGCAGTATTACAAAGGACAGGCTTGAAATGAGAGAATACTACATCAAATTAAGCTTGTTGAAATTTTACTGCCTCTGAGGCAGCAAGCATTTGTTCATTGTTATGTAGGGTTATGGCACAGAATATTGAGTTTGTAGGGACTAGCAGAAGGACCTGTGATGAAAGTTTGAAGGTGGGGTGAAATCCTGGCTCCCCTGAAGGAAGTCAGGATTTCGCCTGGAAGCGAAGGAGGAGGCTTGGCCCCCAAAAATCAGAAAAAAGATTGGCAGTAATGACCCTCAGAGATAGAGAAGGAAACCTGCAGACAAAAGGTCCAGCAAATAGTGAAGCACATGCCTACCTTTAAGTGTATAATCTAGCCCTCAGAATTTGAAAAGTGTTGCATTTTGAGAAATTGCCACTGAAAAATTATTCCCCACACCCATATGTTTCATGAAATCCAGTTATCTTTGTTGGTCACTAAACACCTTATTTTGAATTAATTAAATAAATACCAAAGAGGCAAAGGCAGAGAAAAAAGGTATTTTCTTTGTAAAAACTGTAGCAGCTTTGTTTGCTACAGTATGCCATTTAGAACCCTGTACACAAAGAGAGAAAACAGAGCTATTTGGAAAAATAGGCGCGCACACACACACACACACAAATTTTAGTATGTATCATTTTCTCCTACTCGAGTACTTAGCTGTAATACAACATATACAACTTCATTCGTCATTAACATCTGTAATGTTATAAATTTCACGAGTTTGTATCTACTGTCATGGTTCTGACATTACACATCCATTATCTTGTGCTTGTTTTCTGCAATTTAAAATAATTGTTTGCAAAATAGAAAACTCCGTTCTGAAGATGTCTTCTGCTTTTCATCCCGGAGCACACAGACAAAAAGGGAGCAATACACTATCAACATTCTTTCCTGTCCATAGTCTGTTCCTCCATTAACTTAAGACTGGTCATATCTGTGTGTCCAACGTCCTGCCATCTAGTCAGTGTGATAAAATGAATACTTTCTCCAAAAAAATGTGATGTGGATATCTGTGGTAGACATGTCAAATTTTCCATCTGTCAGTCAATGACCTTGCTTGTTTTTACATAATCTTCTTTGGCATCTGTTCAGCTTCTGCAGCACCCACACCGTTGTAATTTTTTTCCTTATTGGAGCCAATCCCATACCTTGATTCACAATCTACTTGCACTCTGATTTGTCTTAAAATCATTCCATTTTACACCAGCCATCTTTAGAAGAACTCGTCTCTATGGCCTCCAGCCCTGCACTATCTATTGTCCTTTTTCATTGATCTATTATTCCTTTTTGCAACCACTTCATCTTCTTGGCATTTATTGCAAGTCCAAATAGATAGCACCATCTTTACAAGGTAATGAAGAGTATCGTCATTTCCAATGTGCCTGCCAGTTGTATGATGTCATCTGCATAAACTAATGAGATTAATTCTAGATCATTAAGTCTCATGCCCTGAAACTCTTCTAGTATGCTTCGTCTCCTGTTTAAGAACACAGTAAAAAGAAAAGTTGATTCCTCGGTCCCTTGTCTTACACCAAACTGACTAACTGCAATTATTTTATCTGGAATTCCATACAATTTTGCCACTTTCCACAGAGCTTCCTCCAAGCCACAATCAAATGCCTTTGTGAAGTTGATGAAAACAAACGTATGTTTAATCCCCGTTATCATTCCCCATTCTAAACAGCTGTCAGACCAGAAATACCTCATCAGTGCAACTTCAGCCTGGTCTGAAGTTACACTGTTCCTTGCCTCCTGCTTCCTCTAAAACTAGCCTTCATCTATTGACAATTACTTTGTGATTTTTCCTGGTACTGACTATAATTTATACCTTTATAAATTTATACAAATTGACACTCCTTTCTTTGTGACTGACTAAAGGCTATAGTTCTACAAATCACCTGATAGCTCCTCTTGCTCCCATACCTCCCTGTATATTTTCTAATGCTTTGATGGAATTTATCTTGCCAGCTGTTAGCAGCTCAGCTTTTATAGTGTCCATTCCTCCAGCTTTCTTATTTTTTAGCAGCTCTGGACGGTGGTTCAGTGCTGATATCTATTCTCCTTGTAAGATGCCCTATTCATCTAGCATAACTAAAGTGCTTGAATCTGAATGAACTGCATTGTTTAGCACTTTGTCAAGATGCTCTTTCCACGCTTCCAGCATGTCTTCAGTATTTCTTGTCAGTTCACTGGGAGTCTTTTTTTAAAAACTAATTACATCCTTGGCCTGATGATGTTTCCATACAGCTCAACCTTTTTGTTGGTCATTTTCATGTCAAGTAAACAAGATACCTCCTCCAGTTGCTGAGAAGTCTTTCCAAAACTTTTCCTTGCCCAGTCTTTGTGATTTCACCACCACCTCGCACAATGCTTTTACTACTTCGCTTTCCCAGCATTCCTGGCTTGTTTATACATTTTCTGTTTTACTTGTTTCAGTGCTCATCTGGCTTGTCCTTGTTTGTTTACCCCTTCCAATAACTTCCTCTGCTGTGTTTTGTATTGCTTTCATGAATAGCTCTCATCATACACCAGAGGGATATCTTCATCTTTACAAATCGATGGCCTGGAATGTCCACAGGAGTAGATTACCGCACAGGTCTACAGAGCCTGTGCACAGGTGAGGGTCCTCTGCCCCGCCATGCTGGCACTGGGGGGATGCCCTGGGCCAGACGCTGAGCTCCCACTCCCCCCCCCAACCCCGGGACAGCCAGCCCGCCTCGGGGGCAGAGCAGGGCAGGCCAACCCAGAGGTGGGGGCTGGGCTCGGAGCTCCTGTCTCACCCCTGGCTGGCTGCTCCACCCCTGGGGGTGAGGTGGGCCAGTGTGACTGGTTGCTCTGCTCTGGGGTGGGGCAGCTGTCATGCTGTGCGGCAGCAGCCTCCAGTGCAGCCTTCCAGGGCCTGTGACTTTGGAGGGATGAACCAGAAGCCACACCCTCCGCCAGTCAGCCCTGCCACCCCCGGGGACCGACCAGACAGGCCAGGGCCAGCCTCTGGTCCCAGACCCCTCTTCCGCAGTGGTGGCCTGCCCACAGAGGGCCATAGCCTTAGGCTGGATGGGAGGGAGGAGGGGGGCTGAGGAGGGGGGCCACAGGCAAGGGAGCCCACTGGTAGGGAGGCCCCTAATCCACCACTCATGTCCAGGTCACCTTGTATGCCTACCCTTGATTGACAAAGCCAAATTTGGATCCAGTTGCACACAACATTTTCTTGGACTTGAATTTTAATCTTTCCCATTAGTAGTTCATAATAACTGCCACTTCTATAAATTAACATCCAGCAATCACCATTTATGCTTTTACTGATATTGTGTTCAATCTGGTTTTTGGTTTGACTATCTGGTGAGTTCCATGTAACTTTGTGCAGGTCTTTGTATGGAAAGAAAATGCCATTAGTAATCAAATTGTGCAACTCACAGCAAGTTCTTAAACTTATGCATGTGCACGCACACATGCACGCACACACGCACTCTCGTGGGCTTGGTTTTTACAAGCAGCCTCTATTTTTGTGGAGATCATTTTGCTCCAACAATAAATTGCCTCTGGAATTAATTTTGCTTGCATACACAAAAGTTATTTTATATTTCTTACCTGAGTATGTCCACATATCATATGTCTGTGATGGAATTTGAACTTGCAATTTATTGAAGGGAACAAATTAGGCTTAGGTTCTATTATTAAAAGATGGAAAATAGCTGCTTTAAAACACAGAAGCAAAGTTGCGACCTATTTTATACTTGGGCCCCATAAAATTCAAGTTAAACAGTTTATTTTCCTCTGTGCTTAATTCTAAGATTTCACATGGTGAGACTCATTTCAACAATGTAACGCAGGAGGGGGAAAAATATGTTTCAACTATGTCAGTCATTTTAACTTCAGTTATCTTAGCACTGGTTAATTTACTCCTTCCGACAACCAATGCAGAAGAAAAGCAACACCACTGGTTACTAGCAGTGGGAAAATCTGGTGACAGTTTGGTTTCTCAAAGACTTTGCAAGACGTTGCTGGATCCACAAGATTTTTTTCTGTAGGAAACAGTGTATTGCAATATGGATTTCTTTACATGGAGATGACCCACTCTGCATGTATCTCCTAGCGGAGAAAAAAATGGACTTTCCTTTGGCCATCACTAAGTATGAAAGGACCTCTAATCTTTTTCATTCTGTTTCACAATCAAAAGGACTTTGTCATAAGAAAATTCAACACATTGTTTCAGTGCTAAAAAGCAAAAGATTAACAAGGGCTAGCTTGCAATATATTGTTATGGACAGCCCGTGGCACAGCTGTTCCCAGTAGGCCTGATTCAGCTCACATTAAAATCCATGGGAAGAATTCTCATCAACTTCACAGGCTTGCTATTTCCACTACAAGCATTAGAACCATACCCATTTCCGAATCATATTTCACAAATCATTAGGAGTCCTTCCTCACATGTGACCTTTTAGATTTATGGGTTTAACTACTTTAAGGAACCAATGAAGCTCATCTAATATGGAACAGAAAGAACAGCTAGTGAACTTATTAAACAAGATGCCTGACCTTTCTCAGACTTGAAGAAGAGCTCTGTGTAAGTTTGTCTCTTTCACCAACAGAAGTTGGAACAATAAAAGATATTTCCTCAACCACCTTCTCTCTCTAATATCCTGGAACCAACATGGCTACACCATCACTTCAATATGCATGAAGCTAATTTAGCAACTTGATCACACTCAGGAGTTTCATAACAATTCTGGAAGCTCTGATATAGGCAAGGATGACTGCAAACAAGAGCAACCATCACCACTCTTTTCTCCTTACCAGCGATAAGATTTCTAATTTCTTCGGTCATATGCTTTTGTGGTCTTCAACCCACTTTCTCAGATGCAAGTTGCATTTGACAAAGTGGGTTGGAGCCCATGAAAGCTTATGCCCAAAGAAATTTGTTAGTCTTTAAGGTGCCACAGGACTCTGGTTGTTTTTGCTGTACACAGACTAACATGGCTACCCCTCTGGAACTTATAAGATGTCTGTTTTCATTTCAAGAGAGAAGTAGGTTTTTCTAATACCTAATTAATAGAACTGAACATCAGGAGCTCTGGATTCTATTCCTGGCTCAAAGGAGCATTGTGAGGATTATCTAGTGTTTGTAAAGGATTTGGGAAATTTTAATTTAAAAGTTCTATTAAAAAGGAGCCAAACACCAGAGCTCCTAGATACATGAGCTTATAAGTAATTTTAATGTGCTCAAGCAATTATATCTGGGCTACTGGGGAGATGTCACAAAATAATTTAGAAGAGAAAAGAAGTTAAGAAAATATAAGATATAATTGTGAGAGAGGGATTCTATCATTTATTTGTATTGCAGTAGTTCATATGATTCAGTGCTCCATTTTTCTAGGCATTGTACAATACAAAAAATATGGCCCTTGCCCGCAATTGTTTGCAACAACTGATTCATTCACTTGAAAAAGATGGAGAAAGGAAACCAGAGTCCTATGGCACTTTTAGGCAATGTCTACACTTTCAAGTTAGGTCGACTTAAGGAGGCTTAAGTTGACCTAACTTAGTCTCTGTCCACACCAAGCTTTCATTAAGTAGACTTAAGAAATTCCTTAAGTCGTCTTAATGAAAGGCTAGGTTGACCTAACCCTTAAGTCGACTTAAACACAGTGTGGATGCTTAAGTCCACTTTATTAGGTCGACCGAAGGGCAGTTATGTCAATTTAGTAAGTCCCCATTCAGGGGAAGAACTTTGTTAAATCGACCTAATAAGGTTGAATTTAGGTCGACAAAGTTGACCTTATTAGGTCGACTTAAAGTCAACCTACCTTTTTGTAGTGTAGACATAGCCTTAAAGACTAAAAGATTTATTTATCACATGAATTTTCATGGGAGAAAATCCCACTTTGTCAGACACTTTCTTTGTTTTTCTGTAATAGACTTAACACGGCTACTCCTTTGGAACATCACCAGGAAAGGAACAAGAGATTTTTGCCCTCCTTTATCTAGTAGTCCTGCACTCAAGGGTCCTTTATTTAAACAGATGAACAACCTGCGTGGAAGATGCATACGTAAGTATTGCGATAAAGTCAGGCTGGAGAGCTAAAAAAGGGTACTTGAATGCAGATATGTCAGCCCTAATGGTAAAAGCCCTATTCCCTGCAGGCAGACGGAAGGTGATTGCACGTTAATTAGAAACACCTGAGGTTAGTCAAAGAATTCTTCAGGCCTGTGAAAACTCTGCCTCTGCTAGAAGGATGGGGGAGGGGGGGCAGAAAGAGGGGGAAAGATACAAGTGACCAAAGGCTTGCAAGAGTAGGAGAAATGTCCCCCAAACAAGAAAATAGTGCTCCTTCCCAGGAGGACAGTAGGGGAGGAAACTCAGGCACCAGCCTGGGAGAAAAACTGCGGCCACTCTGACCCCAGTGCAACACCACCACGGCTACACCTTTGCTGGAAAATCCAAGGACAGGTACTGCCTGGAGTCTGGGCATCAAAGACTTACTGACTCACCCACTCTGTGGGGCCAAGGGTGCACCACTAACACAGACCAAGGCCCAACTGGATCACTATAGCCAAGAGATGCTGAGGGTGGGGGTGGGGCTGAGGGGGGAGGAAAAGACTCGTCCAAAGCAGGGCAGATTTACTGCAGCCCTGTCCCACTAGGGGAGATGACTGTTACTGGCAAAGCTGAGACGCAATTTTGCGACAGTACAGACATGGGTTTTGTAGCTGATTCTTGCAGAACGCAGAGAGAAAAGAACTCTTTGGAAGTCATCTACTCTGTGTCATGGATTACTTCTCACAATGACAAGTTCTGATCAATAGATCTTGGCCTTTCCTGTGACTAATGACTACCGCAGGGAAATCTATAGCTGTTAACAAGACTGCCATGTCTGCTTTCAGAAATCAGTTTCTAGATTTGCCAAGTATTACATTTGTGTCTGTAATGACCACATTATCCTGAACAACAAGTTTGCACTATAATAAGTGAATGCCATAATATAGAATGTTTTTCTTTCCGGATGCTATATAGACAAATATTTACATACAGAAAATCAGATGTGCTTAATTGTGGAGTGTCCTCTGTTAGGTTACTGTAATGTAACTGTAAACCCACCCTCAACACAAAAAACTAGCATGATCCTTGGGATTTTATGCCAATTTTTTTCATAGTATTGTTCTCTAGCACTGATTGACTATTAAAGACTTGTCAAAAATACAACAGCTGAGGTAAAAGCCATGTAGCATGATTTGTTTGCAAACAACTTTAAATACACAGCACAATGATTAATGTCTTATTTACTAAGCCATGACTGTTGTCTCCCAAGGAAATGAATAATATGGGATCAATCACAAAATATTTTCAGAGATCAGTGCATAGGTGGCCAGAACAACAAAAGAGACCATTCAACAGTCTAAAAATTAAATTATAAAACCTTACTAAATCTGTTTGCATAATACACCTCAGTGGAGTTGAGACAGTATAAGTGGAAGGGCATATAATACCACTAATTTTCCTTGGTGGGAGGATGGAAAATGTCCTTTATTTAAAAAAAAAAAAATACTTACATTTGCAGTTGAACATTTACTGGAAACATTTAAGACATAGTAAATCTAGGATAGTTGACCACATTTATTCATTGAATATTGCATCCCTCCACAGTAGAGTGAGGCAATGCACTCTAGCTACCTAGCAAGATAACCTGCTGTAAGCAGCAAGGAGACACCCTTGACCCCACTTGTCACTCCAATTATTGCTCCTCTCCCTTCCACCCCAAGCTCACTGAATGTACTGTTTATAATCTCAGGAGTTCCTTACTCCAATTCCATCACAGAGCATCTCCAATCCAGCTCCTGCTCTTTGCACTCCACTGGAACTGCTCTCACTAGAGTCTTGGAACCAGTACTCTATCCTGATCCCATCCTTCTTGACCTGTCAGCAGTTTTCATCACCAATAACCATACTCTTCTTAAAATCTGGCCTTCCCTTGACTTCTGAGACTCTCATTTACTACTTCTTTAATTGCTCCTTCAGTGTGTCCTTTGGAGGATCCTTTCAGACCTCCCACTCCAGCTTTCTGTGGCTGGACCACAGGGCTGTCCTGCGTGATTGGTCCCCCTTCTCTTCTCACTCTATCCCTGATCTCTCATCCAAAAATTCAATGACCTTCTCTGTGGGGATGACTCAAACATCTACCTTTACTCCAGGCCTGTCTCCTTCCATCTGAAGGAGAATCCCAGCCTGTCTCTCTGATGTTCCTGGCCAACAGCTCCAGATCAACATGACTAAAACTGAGCTCTTGGTCTCCCCCCACTTTCCCTCCTCCTTTCTAGATCACTGTACTCATCATTATCCTGCTCATCATCCAGGTTACAGGGCTGAGTATCATCTTCCACTTTAATCTCTCTCTCTAGGTCTTCATCTCTGGTATGTTTCACAGCGTACAAACAGAGGAGTGTTTTTTGTTTTATCTCTAATACATTCTTGCTGTAAGGTTGCAGTGTAACACTACTGGATTTCTTATAATGCAGAACAGCAACACATTAGAACCCAAAATGAGACACACAAAGCAGGCTGTTCCCTATAACAATTTACAACATCTTGCTCTAGGCTCTCTGTTGAATGATTGCTGCTAGACCCTAATCACACTTCCTCACAGAGCTTCCAGTCTGCAAGCGGGACCAGGAAAAAAACCCTGACAATTTAAACTGACAGTTTAACATTACAGCACAACTGTGTATTTGGCTACACCTAAATCTAGCTGATTCTTTTTGTGTAATCTCCAAGATAAGGCCTTTCCTATCCATCCATGCAGCTAAAACTCTCTGCAGGTGCTCATCATCTTGTGTCTCAATTATTACATCATCTGTTTCTCTGGCCTAGACAAATGTCCTTATATCCATTCAGAATGCACTGCAAAGATCATTTGCCTGGTCTGCCATTCTCCTTCTGTTTGCACCCTTTTCCTGGCTCCCGTATGCATTAAACATAAGCTGTTTGTCTTCACTTCCAAGATCCCGTCATCTCTCATTCACTATCAAGAGGGCATACCCTTCCCCTAACTGACCCATGATGACAACCTCCAAATTTTCAAACAAGAACTTGTATGCTGCCCCCTCATGGTGGGGAGGAACTCCCAGTAAGCATTCTCAGAGCTATTTCGTCTTCCCAGAATCCTGCTCTATGACTAAGGACCCTGGGTACTACAGTAATGCAGATTATTATGGGGTTTATTACAAATCAAGCAATGGCTGTGTAATTCTTTTTTGATTAAACAGATTGTGTTAAAATCTCAATGTTCACATTTGAAGTTTTGTTTTCAAATCCTTCATGGTTGTTTCTCTACCTTAGTTCCAGAGGTGTAGCTGAGTTAGTCTAGTTCAGCAAAACAAGGAGTTCTGTGGTATTTTTAAAGACTAACATTTATTTATCGCATGAGCTTTCATGGGATTCTACCCACGAAAGCTCATGGAAGAAATTTGTCAGTCTTTAAAAGTGCCACAAGACTCCTTATTTCTTGGTTTCTTTCTCTACCTTACATTACCCATAATTCTGAGTGCAAGCAGAAAAAAATCCTAGACTCCGCAACAGCAGTAATCTCATAATTAATAAAAAATACATTTTGCCTCTGCCACCAATTTTATCTTTCTTAATTTACTGCCTGCCTCAGTAAAAGGTGCAGTCTAAATATATTTTTCTACTCTCTCTCCATTATGCTCTGCATCATGAGCAGCATCTGAGATCATGCATTTTTCTGACCATTTCCTTTCTTACTGGCTGTGATCAGTGGCAGTGTGATTACTTGAACATGATAAAGGCAGGCCTAAGAGAAATGTTAGAAAGTAACAACAGATGTTAAAAGAAGACTCAGTATTCATGGCCTTAATCGTTGATGCCCAAATATTTCCAGCAGTGAAGTGAGAGAAGGAAGCAGGACATACAATTGCATAGCTAGAGGTGGCTCAGAAGGTATACCACACAGTATAGCACAAACAGTTTACCTGTGTTTTCTAGACAAAAGTTCATAACTCACTTTATTTGTTGTAACTACCTGCATTAAATCATCAACTACAATAAGAAAGAAGTTAGGGTTAGAGTTTGGGCCATCCACTTTGGAAGCAGGCCCACCCAATGGTCTGCTTCTGCTGCTGCCTGCCACTCTGGTTACGCTTAGAGCATTAGGCAGCTTTCGGCCAGTCACTAACCAAACTTCCTGCTTACAATATTAGACAACTCCACTGAGGACTAAGTTAGCTTTTTAACAAACAAATACTAATGTGATTAAGCTTCCCTGACATCACTAAGGCTGCGTCTACACTGGTAAATTAAGTCAACTTAAGCTTGGCTTAAGTCGACTTAATTTGCCCTGTGTCTACACTACACTTTGCATAGGTCGACTTAAGCAGCTTGCTTAAGTCGACTTAAGCAAAATAAACTCAACAATGAAAATTAAGTCGACTTTATAAAACTACCTTTCTACTCAACTTAAGGCTTAAGTCGACTCCCTAGAGTCGACTTAAGCCAGTGTAGCTCTGGGGTAGCCCTAAATCAATTTAGGGCTACCCCAGGACTACACCACTGCCCTCCCTGCCGGGGGGGGG
>ML685796.1:4051515-4103088 GCA_007922175.1 Pelusios castaneus
GATGTCAGCAACCACTGTCTCCTTAATGTTAAGGAATCTTCCAGGAAAAATGGGTCCAGGGAGTAACCTGATGAGCCACTAAGGACACAATGGTTGTATTCCTTATGTCCTTAATGGCTCATCAGGTTACTCCCTGGACCCATTGTTCCTGGAAGATTCCTTAACATTAAGGAGACAGTGGTTGCTGACATCCTGTCTGGGGCGTTCCCACAGAATCATACAAGTTAAAGTATAGATATAACATCAAATTCCTAACTTCTAATCGAAATAGAATTCCTAGACATAAACTATATAATCATTCCCAGCAAATTACTACCTTTCTATTGATACCAAACATGACATAGTTCCTATGGATTATAGCATTTATGAGATATCCACTGAAAATAATATCATAATTCCAGACAGTGTCACACCCTTTAAGTCGACTTAATTTTATAGTGTAGACACACTAAGTCGACTTAAAAGTGCAAGTGTAGACATAGCCTAAGAGCCAATACGTCCTCTAAAAGAGATTCCATACTGATGTTCTGGATTGCTCTGAAAGGACATTATTGCATGTTGTTTGGGAAGCCATACATTAAGTGTAGAGACAGGAGGAATCATGATCAAGTGTAATAAATTATTTTAATAAAGAAATCTTGCTTATTTTTGGCATATGCCAAAATCCATGTTTTGAATAGCTGGAGGAGACAGCAGGATAGCATGATGGTATAAGATTTAGGACGGCAGGAACCTCGGCTCGCTAAAATTATACAATAGGATCCTTTCAGAAGGATGAACCAGGTGATAAATAGACTTCCATATAGTTCAATGTGCATAGGGTCTTCCAAAGGAAACCTCAGTTTTGTGTATAGACATTAAAAGTCTTGTGATACTCTTTGTAAGTAAAAATTTCCACTGTTCTCATTCTGTTCCTACGTTTCAGAGAAGCAATTATTATATGAACATTTATAAAGCACGTAGCATAAAATACATGTAATATATGTTGCTATTAATATATAGCATGAAAATTTTCTCTGGAAACTGTTGCAAGCCTGCAAAGTTTCACAGTGTTTCTAAAACACTAAATCATCGTTCCTATTAAATCCAATACTAACTAATTTCTCCTATTTTATCTAATCTAGCCCATCCAATTTATCCTACCCTCTCTAATTCAATTGACTTCATCCTGTGTAATTCATGATATTTATATGGCACCTATCACCTTATGTATCTAAACAGCTTGTAATTTACATTGTTTTTCACTCAGAGTGAGACAGCAGCAAACATATAACTTCGTACTTACTTTCTTTGAAATCTGCTGCTAATAGCAATTTATCCAGCCCCCCAAAACTGGATCAGAAGGACAAAAGGAAGAATTTAATGTCTCTACTATGGCAATTCCCACAAAAATGGAAGCAAAACTTGCCACAGTAGAAGAGTCATTTTCAGTTTCTAGTTATTTCTGCTTCCATCTCTCAGAAACAATGTGAAACAATTAAACTAGAATGGGAAAAATATATATCTCTTTATTTCACTCCTAAGAACAGACTCAGAATTAGAAAGCCACCAGTATCCAGAGTGAGAGTCAAGTCCCACCTAAATAGAGCTCTACCACTAGGTGCCTGCTGCACTTTTTAAGAAGTCTAGCTTCTGAACTCTACAGTATTTCAAAGTAGGAGGGTGAATATTTTGGGGCATGCAGTGAAGGGGGTATAAAAGTCCACAAAAGACATACTAAAGTTGAAGGAGAAACTAACACACACAGTAATGGATAGTATTGACTAATATCACAACCAATTTCTTCCAGATATCCAGTTTATTGGAATTTTTGCCAACCAGTCAGATACTTCCTCTCGTGATGCATCTACACTGGCAAGTTAGGTCGACTTAAGAACGCTTAAGTCGACCTAAACAAAGCTGTGTCCACACTGGGCTTTTCTTAAGTTGACTTAAGCATTTCTTTAAGTCGACTTAAGGAAAGTTTAAGTTGACTTAACACCTACTTTTAGGTCGACTTAAGCTGGTGTAGCTGTAAGCCAGTGTAGACAGGGATTAACGCTAAATCGACCTTATTAATCAGCTGTTATATTGGCTTTAAGTCATCTCTGCTGGTAAGTCGACTTAACAAAGTCGACAAAGTGTAGTCAATTTGTTAAGTCGACTTAACAAGGTCAACTTTAAGTCGACTTAACTTTGTAAGTGTAGACAGCCATAGTGCTTATTTCAGACATTAACTTACCTTCCTATTTTATTGAAAAAAGGCATCTATTTTGTATAGGACATGGTCAGGCATTAGCTAAACCCCCTAGGAGTTTTTACTTTTTATACCCTTGAACAAGTGATGTAATTACCAACTATTGACTTAATGTGAACTGTCTCCAATTGATTTTATTCTTTATTTTATTTAAAACAATCTGCAGTTACCCCTTTTGGTCAGGTGCCTTCTTGTTAGAAACAGCACCTTATCTCTAGTTATTCTTTGAGCCAGACGTCTTCCCTACTCTGTTCCTTCTAGCCTTATCACTTATTATTTTCAAGGCGTTCTTTCTAATTGCTTTTCATGGCCTTTCTTTGAAACACACACACTTCCTTAACCAAGTTAACTTTAATGACTTAATTTGATACTTATCCCACACCTGTCTGATTTTTTCCTTCTTCTTGCTCCTCCCCCCTCCAATCTTCTTAACCTGTCCCTTTCCCAGTTCTATCCTCCATGACATAATTAGAATAAGTTATTTTGGCAGAGTAGTTTTCAGATCTTCTCTAGTTGCCTGAACAGCTAATGCTTCCACTGGGGACTTACTCTCTTGCCAGCTCAGGGTGCTTCAGAGGATCAGGAGAAGCCAGGGAGGTAGAGGGGGGTGTTGCATATTCTTTTGTTTCAGTAGCTACTTCAGTTACAGTGGCAGGTACTGCTTGAACTATTTCCCTCTAGAATACACAGAGGGGTCTACAGTCAGTCAATTGGCATCCTGCCACGTAACTTCTCATCCTGTTTAGAAGAATGATTGCTAAACTAACTAAGGTTCTTTTGATTGTTTGCTTCCTCCTTGTGTGCAGACAGAGCACACCTGATCAATTCACTTGGCAAGAATCTTAATCAAAGACTGTACCAGACTACAAACCTTACAGAGACACAACTCCGATACTGTCAAAGGGCCTGCAGGATTGAGCTCAATGCTTGACTTTTGGCCTAGGAGGAGTGTCCTCCAAAAAATCTAGATATAAAAATTTGCTTGCCAAAGCATGCACAAATCAACCATAAATAATTAACACTATTACTGTACAATTCATTAAAAAGGAGGGGCACAATCCTGAAAACACTTATTCAAGCAAGTAGTCCTTACTCACTTGTACGATTTCATGGGACTACTTGCATGATTGAGGATCTGCAGTCTGGACTGCTGAAGTACATCTTGTGGGAAATGACATACAGACTACTTTCTCCTATATTTCTTTTAAATCTCTTCTTTCTATTGCAAAAGTAGCTACACTTGAATAGGAGCTGAAGATGCTCACTCCTGCACAGGAAGCTTCAGAACAAGACAAGATAGGGTCCTCTATGAGAGCATTTAGAAAAGAAATGCTAGGTTGAGAATGAAGTTAAATGGTTTCCACAAGTTACAAGTAACAGATTTGCTTAATACAATAAGAAACTCCCTGAGCCTTCACCCATTACTCATAACTTCTATAACCTTTTATAAAGTGTTTAAAAGTTCAGAGAAGGACCCCCTTCCCCCCCATTTTTCTTCCTCTAGCTGCTTCCCTTTCCTGGGGTAGAAGTCTCTGCCACATGGTTGTCCTCATCTACATCTATACTACAATAGACTTAACCTACTGAAGGGTGGAAGCAATTTTGCAGTCATGCCAAGATTCAAGATCACACTAGATGCATCGTGAATGTTTAGGCCGGGGTTATGGGCCTGACACTTCCTTGTGCTGTCATCTAGGAAGGAATCTTAATCTAGCCCCCAAATTAGTAATTCCAACGTTCAGATATTTTCATGCAAAGATATGTATGTCCCCAAGCCGATCACATTCCTTTGCCTGACCATGACTCTAAAACAGGGGTGCACAACCTTTTTTGGCCAAGGGCCAAATTGCATTTTCTAAGGCTACTCGAGGGCCACAAATGCAACGTGTGGGGAGGGGTCACCTCACATGATCCCCCCGCTCGCTCAGCTCCCAGAGGGTTGCACGGAACATGCTCGCGGGCCACATGCGGCCCAGGGGCCGCAGGTGTGCACCTCTGCTCTAAAACATATTTTCTTCTCCATGATTTTAATAAGATTGCACGTAGGCAACTACAAGTAATTTGATTCATTCCATGTTTGAATCAGGACTTCCATCTGCGAAGAGCTAATACAGAATATTATAACTGCCAACAGCACCAGCCCTGGATCTGTCAGCATCCAAAGATTCATTTCAACTTTAGCAGGTGGATTCTGTATTAGTATATTATATTACACCTTGATCATAATGAAGTTGGTATAAAAGGAACATACACTCGTGACAACCAATAAAATATATTTATTGAACTTATTCAGCCAGCTTTCTTTAATGCTCTTTAACAGAAAATTCATTAAAGTTTCTGAGTCAGGGAAGCTAGCTCTAGGTCAAGAAGTTTCAATATAGTAGATTAATGAAAAGCATATTCTTCCTCTTAGAGAACCATTCCTTGTAACATGCACTTTATAAACATGAATTTCTGCTATTTGTACCTTATAAAGAACTAGCACTATACATGTTAAGTTCTGTCACTGTGGATTATAATATTTGCTCCAAATCTGAAATTCCCATTAGGTCAAATCCCCCATTCTTACACAGGTAAATTCTAAGCACCCCCAGATTTAGCCCATTTGTAAATATCTTGACCAAATGCTTCTAAGTGTTGTTACTGTTTGGATAGAATAAATTGCTTCGTAGTTAGGCATGTTTAGAGCAATTGTATAAGTACCATTTGGCCTCTTGATTTAATAAAGGATTTTACGGTTCAGTTCATGTTTGATGGTTTCCCGTATTGATATTAAATATTTCAAATACTCATTCCAGCACAGGCTGGTATTTTCCTGTGATAAGTGATGCATGGATGAACGTCTGTGGCTTGTACAATTAACTTGAGCAGGAAAATTTCAGGGGAATAAGAAGTTAATACTTTAAAGATAAAAAGAGTTGTCAGGACTGACTAGCATGCCGTTACAACAAATAAACTATCACACACATTTATAAGGCAGCCACCATACTTGTGTTCTCATTAGCTTTGTAAATATAGAATTTGACCTATTATCTTCTGCCCATTTATGTACTGCCAGCTCAGATCATTTCTTCCCCATAATAGGAAGCCCGTCCTTTGAGCCCACATCCCCTACCACAGCTATCCCTGCTTCCCCAAGAGATGATGAATTTATACAAGTTATCTTGGTAGCTATTCTATCAATATGTGATGTAACTGCCATAAATGCTAGCACTATAAACCTTGTTATAATCAGTCCTTTTCTTGCCTCAGTCAAATGGCTAGTCAGGTCTGGCACAAGCCTTTTAGGATAGGGATGAAAGGGAAAATGGACACCAGACGCAGAATGCCAACTTCTCTAAGAAATAAAGAGATAAATCACCGTATTATGTTAGTAATAACTTGAAAAAGCAAGGCAGTTAAACTACAGACAGATGAAATATTTGCCAAAATACAGGTCCAGACAAGACAGAATGGATCCTGTATAGGAGTTGGAGGGGAATCTTGTACAGCTACAGTACGTCTGTCCACAATTAGATACCCAATGCTGGCACATGCCAGTTGATTCAGGTATGTGGGGTTCAGGCTCTAGGACCCTGGGAAAATACTGGAGTCAGGCATCTTTACCACAACTAGACAGTCCCTTAGCCCAAGCTCTGTGAACATGATTCAGCTGGCACAGGCTAGCCATAGGTGTTTCATTGCAGTGTAGACATACCATGAGGGTCCAAACCTGTCAGTTGCACACTTCCTCAGAAGGTGCTGGGCACTTTAAATTCCTCCTGAAGACACTAGAGGCTGCAGTTATTCAATATCTGCCAGGATATACACAGGATTTAGCAGGACAAGGGTCCTAATTCACAGCCTTGCAGTACAGAACTGACAGAGCAGTAATTATAACCTATTTTATTATCAACATGGTGCTGAGTGATATTTACGTGGCTAATTAGTATGTGTGTTTTTTGCCTAATTTGATTTGAGATTTACTATGGGAGCAATCAAGCTGTGCCTTTTGGTTTAGATTAATGTATTATAATGGAGCATCCTAACAGCAAGCCTGTCCCTCAAGTTTATCTTATCACAATAGATTTTAAATTGGGCATTCAAGTGTTCCCCCAGACACTGAGACTGATTAATATCAATAACAATATTGTTCCTGTGGCAAAATGCATACCCCTATAAAATGCTGCAGAGATCTACGGTCACTGAGACTCACCAATTGTAAGGCATTTTATTGCTGCTGCAAATACTGTGTGGAAAATATCATTTAATATTTATATATTTAGTAACATATTCAATATTAATATTTGTAAAGGTGGGACTGGGAAAAGAACTTATTTTGTAGAAAATAATTCTAAAATATTAGACTCTAAATTAAACTAAAGATTGTAACCAAACTTGTACTGATTTCAATTATAAAGCAATCCTCATATCGCTAAGAGGAGAGACATTTCAATGGCATGTTAAAAGTTAGAGAAGGCAGCTATCATTTTAGGGATAGGTTGTAGCAAAGAAATTTGGATGCACAACACTTGGTTCACTGCATGCACAAACACAAACAGCATCCACATAATCTGCATAGGTAAAATTGATAGCAATCATAAGAGCTTCAAGAAAGGAGCCATATTCATTAAAGCACTTAAACACATGCAACAGGGTATATTGGCTATTCAAGATCAGAGTGTGCCACTGGACCCCAGTTCCAGGAACCCGGAACAAACAAAGGCCAAGGAAATGGCCTTTTAGCTGAAAAGAGGAAGACGTCCTGGGGGAACTCAGGCTATTGTCCATTTAAGAGCACACAGGCAGGTAGGCTCACTCTCTTGCCTGATAGGGCAGGGCTCCCGTCTCTTCCAGTTGAGAGGAGCTCTCAGGAGGACAGTAGCCACCCAAAGCCTTAGAAACATAAAAATAAGACTCAGAGAACAGACTTGTACAGTCTTTTCCACCATCACCTACATCACTGTCAATAAAACTCTCCAATGTCCCAAGGCTTCCATCTCCAACAGATACTGAAAACATGCAGCCCGGCTTCAAGCTTGCACTTCATGGCAAAGTGTTAGTGACCTCACACATTTTTATATCAGGACATCTGACTGCCATCAGTCCAGGCATTTGGAACATTAGTCATTGTTATAATTTTGCATTAGAGTACAAGTTTCATTAAGCTGAGGTATTTAATATTTTGGAGCATTAAATGTTTATCTGGAATATTCTTTCTAAATCAATTCACTTTTCAAACAATCAGGAAAAATAATATCGAGCCCATAGTTCATAGTCTATGTTTTGTTCTCCCTCCGCCCAATTTTAGACAGCTGGAGCCAGGCTGCCTGAAGTGTTAACCACTCAGTTGCAAATAAAATCAATGGGGACCTGTCCTCTGAACAAAAAGAACTATAAAATACTGAGGGACTCTGAAAAAGCAGGCCCTAGGTACAGTCAAATTGGACATCCAAAGTTAGTGCACCTGTGACAATTTAGTCCTCTCTCTGCTTTTGTTCCCCATCTGTAAAATGGAGATAATCTGAGATGCATGAAAAATTCATTCATGTTTGTGAATCACTCAGATACTGTAGCGAGAACAGCCAATGTGGAAATCAGTAATTTTCCATTCAGTGCAGGGTTTATATCAAAGACAACCACATTGAGGGAGGAGGATAGAAGAAATACTGAACAGGGAGGGGAAAAATACCATGTGATCATGTGGTGTATTCACAAGGAGGCAGAATTAAAACTGCCCAAGCAAGCTTAGTTGTGATTTTTCCTAACTTTAGAGTGCTTTGACTTTGCAACCTTAATATTCTTTTAACAGTTTTCAGGATGTAACACAGAGTGAATACGTGCTTGGGACATTGTGTACTTTGCATGGCTGCTGAGAGTTTTGTTAAGAAGGACTACTGAAAAAATTAGTGTACTTTACAAATTAGGCCAACTTCATTATGGTTTAACTCCAGTCATTGGCCTCAATGGATTTGTATTAAAGGATTAATTTAGTCAGGTAAGATTCTGCTACACTTAACCATGTTGCAAGATAATATACTGTTAGTGTTAGTGATAGATCAAAGGACAAGTGGTAGGATCTAGCTTGAAAATTTTGTGCTTTAAACTAAGCAGAAGTAGGGTTTCCAGCCTTTTAAATGTAAATTATAGCTTGCAGAGGCACTGCACCAAGCTATTTATTCTGCAAATATTTAACCTGCTATATTCTGCCTTCCTTATAAAACATTCAAGCACATACCAGCCATGTCAGGATCTGAAACGGAATTTGTGGCTGTCTGCTGAGCTGTGAACTCTAACTTCACATTCTTTCCCGAGCTAAGGACTTCCTGCTCAGGTGATTCAGTGAAATATAAGAGGCTAACAACATACAAAATGATATTTGTTCATATCATGTAGCTCCCTTCCCAACTGTTGATCTCAAGCTGACTTCTAAATAGAAGTCAAATTAAACAGACATGTAAAAATTTGAAATAGCTACAAGTCCAGTCAGACACAGGGTAAAAGCCAAAAAGATCAGAAGGTGCTATTAGCACCTAGAAATCCAATTAAAATCAGTGGGAGCTGCAAATGTTTAGTACCTATAGAAGTCAGGCATGATCTCCAAAGGGCCTTTGTTTAGTTTAAAACATCCCAAATTTAGACTCAGACTCTAAGGTCAGAAACCAATATGATCATCTAATCTAACCTTGTGCACAATGCAGGCCACAAAATCTCACCCATCATCTCACTTCTGTCATAAACCTCTAACCAATTACTAAGTTATTAACATCTCAAATCATGATTTAGATTTTAAAGAATAGAGGCTCCACTAGCAAGTGACTCATGCTACAAAGGAAGGCGAAAAACCCCAGAGCCCTTGCCAATCTGCCCTGGAGGAAAATTCCTTCCTGACCCCAATTATGGCAATGAGTTAAAACAATGAGCTTGTGGGCAAGTCTCACCAGCCAGACATCCAAGAAAGAATTCTCTGTAATAACTCAGACCCACCCTATCTAACGTCCCTTCTTAGGTCACTGGCATATTCAATCACCAGTAGTCCAAAAATCAGTCAATTGCCAAACAAGGCCTTCTCCTCATACCATCCCCTCCATAAATTTATCAAGCTCAGTTCTGAAGCAAGCTAGGTTTTTTGCCCCCATAGCTCGCCTTGGAAGGCGATTCCAGAACTTTACTCCTCTAATGGTTAGAAACTTGTGTCTAATTTCAAGCCTAAATTTCCTGATGAACAGTTTTTAATCTATTTGTTCTTGTGCCCATATTGGCGCTGAACTCAAATAATTCCCCTCCCTCCCTGGTATTTATCTCTCTGATGTATTTATGGAGACCAATCGTATCTCCCCTGAACCTTCTTTTGGTTAAGCTAAACAAGCCAAGCTCTTTAAGTCACCTCTCATAAGGCAGGTTTTCCATTCCGCAGATCACCCTGGTAGCCCTTCTCTGCATCTGTTCCAGTTTGAATTCATCTTTCTTAAACATGGGGGACCAGAACTGCATGCAATATTCCAGATGTGGTCCCACCAGTGCCTTGTATAACAGTACTAACACCTCCCTATCTCTACTGGAAACACCTCTTCTGATGCATCCAAAGGCCATATTAGCTTTTCTCACAGCCACATCACATTTGTGCAAACAAAGTTCGTAGCTCTCCATACAAACATTAAGTTGGCCACTCAAGCAGATTAGTGCATACTTTAATTATTTCCACTTATGTGAGCATGTCCAAGTTTTGTACATAAACAAAATAGACTTTCTTTGAATAGCTGGCCTCCCTTTCTCTAGGCAAATTATTAAAACAAACTCATCTTATTGATAGCAAAGCATTCTGACAAAAAGTTCTTTACTTCAAGAAACAGAACAAACAGTCTTAGATTAATGGGGCCCAATTTCTACTGGAAAGATGTCAAAGAAACTATTAGGGACTGAATCCATGGAGCAATGTTTTCTTCTCTAGAAGAAAAGTATATTTATAACAACTGAAAATCCAAGCACTGGTATGATCCACGACAAAGATTGGGTCACATGATAATCATTTGCTAAGTGCATTTTCAATTTAACAACTGAAGATCCACAGAAATGTATCAAAAAAATTTTACATTTAAATAATTCTGCAATGATCTTTTATGAAGTTGTTGTTTACCTTCCTGAGGCTAGCATAACCTGCTCATAAATGGTTCAGAAGTCTTAAATTCCAAGCAACCATACATTAGCTTATAAAAAGTGTGATCTACTCAACCAAGTACATGTTCACGGTCGAGTTAGGGAATCAGAATACTGATCGTAGCAGAGGAGAAGGAGAAGTAGGTAGAGGTGCTTATTTATGATTCAGTACTGCACAGGACCAGAAATTATGTATCAAAGTTCTGATAACACAATGCATCTAAAATCCTGATTCACCACTAATGGAATAATTTTCTAATGTCCTGCCAAATAAAGCAAGTTTTTATTTTCATTGCATTATAATCAACCTAATAACATTTCCTTTATTATATCATTATGTGGTAATGGTGCAGTACAAGTAATTTACATTGACTCTAAATATATTGTATCATTTAATTGTTTTTGAACATGATACAGATTTTTGCTCCTGAAACAGGGAAGTGTTTCTGCCTCAATCATTTAGACAACTTTTCTTTCAGTTTATTCCTCTTCCCTCCAACTAGCATGGATTAAGAAACCATATCTCTCCAAGTGCTAATTTATGAGGGTGCCGTGGGTTTATATTGATGACAGGCAGATAACTCAGCATGTTAAAGGAGAATACATTTGCTTATGGATAAAACCTACCACCTATGCAGTTATGAAAGTTGACAAAAAATGAACACTGTTAATGTTCTTTGTTTACTGGGCCCTGTCAATTGACATGGGTCAGGATTACCAAAAAGGTAATCCTGACCCCATGTCTGTGGCATTAACTTTAATACTGTAAGGAAGCTGAGACGCTTGAAGCGTAAAGCTTCGCCCTTTTGCAAAGGGAGACAAGCTGAAGAATGAAATGACAACCAGGGATCAATATTATTGGCAGAATTACTGTGTGCAAAGGACAATAAATGCAGAGTGGTTTTACAGAGATAGCAATATAGAATTTGCTTGACCAGCCAGAGGCATGTCTGAAGAGTAGAGACATCATACCAAAATATTAATGACAGGGGGCATTTTGCCTGGTTAAGAAAGAGGTCATCAGATTCTGTCCCAGCCCCCTGGAGACACTCAAAAAGTGGCACTTACACCACCTTTGGTAAGATGCAGCATATATACTGCATGAGCAGTGCCTAGGTCATGTTTATGTTTCCTTAGGGTTTACATCAACATTTACTGATTCAAATTCATGCTATGGGGCTAAAAATAGCAGCAGATATTTCAGTTGGGCTGAAACCCAGGTTGTCCAACACTGAGCAGGGTGGGTGCTTTCCTTTCAAGCATAGAGCACTACACTATGCTAGCTGCACTCTTCACAAATATGGTGGATTAGCTGGAAGAGCAGGCGAGACGCCTGCATAAGCATACTGGAATGAGAAGGGGTTCCCTGTGTCCTCTTCTCCCTCAATGTATCTATATGACAGTGTAATAATGTTACCTGGTACATCTATTAGCTACTGTAAGACAGATAATGGCTTGCAATAGATCATATTGTCTTTTTTCCCCACCTATAGCGTTCCAGTGTTCTACTTGGATGGTCTGGTTGCATATTTCACTAGGTTATGTCCCTTCCTCATGCTCTCACTTGTAACCCACAATGGAGAGTTATGTATGTAGTGGTGGGTGCAGCAAGCCTTAATTGTGCAATACTATTTGAGAGCATTTAATGTGACAAAAATACACGATTTGGAATATTTTAAAATATCCTGTAGCTATTTTCACTCTCACACCAATTAAGCAAGCCACCACAATAAACAAAGATCTAGAACGCCACTGAAGAGGAAATCTCTAACTAGTCAGAGACCTGTCTACAAGGACGAGATGACACATGCACATACTTCACCCACTATCCCCCCCCCCCTTCCTCCTCCACAGCAAAATACTCTTCTATATAAAAGGTTCCAATGTACCTCACCACAAACTGGATCCAAGTTCTGTGGCCAGATCCATGGATTCTATATTACTCTGGTGTAGCAGAGCAGAAGTTATGCAGCAGTTTCATTTAAATTAAAACCCCAAGATTTTAAAATGATGTAAATATTAAGAGTAACACTTTCAGCAGTCCCTTTTCCACATGTGGCTTAGTCACTAGGGTGAGATTTTTTCAAGCTATTTAGGTGCTTAGAGAGGTAGCTAGGCAAGCACCTAGTGATATTTTCAGGTGTGCCTAAGAAGGTTAGGCATTTAAGTCCCTTTTGAAAAATCCCATTAGGTGAGAAATCCCCTTATAAGCCTCTGAATTTTACAACAAATTCAATAGGCACAGAACCATGTGGCTATACATTTCTTTGAAAAATGTGTAAAATACATCTAGAGCAAAGGTGGTCAAACTACGGCCCGTGGGCCATATACAGCCTGCCTGGGCCTTTCATCCGGCTCCCCAGCTGGATCTGGCTGGCAGCCCAGAGGGTGGCTGTCACAACCTCCTCCCAATTCCATCCCTTCCTCCCACCGGTCCAGTGACATCCTGGCTGGAGCACAGCGGCCAGTCCCTCCAGGGCTTAGCTGCATTGGAATTTGTTTTATTTCATTAATTTAATATTTTATTTTATAAGCCCCTCCCCTTTCTCACCCCCACCCTCCCAAAGCTGCATATGGCCCACCATACAGGGGATGTGGCCCTCCAGCCAAAAAGTTTGCCCACCCTGATCTAGGGAGAATAATGCTAGGCTATGTTAAGTTAAGCATAGCAGGAAATCTAGAGTATCATATCATTATGGACCAGAGTTTCAGAATTTTCAGCAACCACTATTAGAGCCAGTTCTGGTCCCATTAAAGAACCAAAATGAATGTGCAAGAATAAGTATATTTAGCATGTTGAGCACCTGAAAAATCTGGTCACACTTAGTTACTGAGTTATATTTATAAGTGTCTCTAAAAGGGTTAATAAACTTTTACTAGATGTGTCAAATGTTTAACTGTAATGCAGTGTAGCAAATCTGTTGGTTCTGTTTTTCTGAACTATGTGCCTATAATTATCATCAACTGTACATATCTATAATATGCTTATATCATCTTTAAAGGTATTAACTTCATAAAATTATTTATAAATGGTACCTTAGTATAAAGTGTGACTGAAAACCAGTGTCGGACAGTGTCTGAGAATCTGGCCCCAGTTTGGGGTGCTGCAAACTTGAGAGACTGGCTCTGCATTAAGGGCATGTTAAAAAATTTTATGCCAACTATAACTAGTTAAATATTAAGTCTCAAGACCTCAGAAGGTAGATTAAAGCCTGGAGCTGGAGCATGTTCTGTATGTTCTAATTACTACAGTATGAAAAATATATTAATGAAGCTGAGTTATACTTTGAAGAAGTCGTTTTATATGCATGTTTGATATTAGAAAAAAAAAATCCAGGGTTCCTCAATAGTCTTTCACCTAATCTATTTTACAAAATGAACCTGATAAAATTAGATGGTTACTAATTGCATTGCAACAGTGTAGCTGGGCACAGCTTCCACAGAGGACCACTTCTTAAATATTACAATTCAGCCCTTAAACCTGAAGGTCTTAAAAGGTCAGAGCTCATCTGGTGTTTTAAAAATTGCTTGACCTGATTTGTTCTAAAGTGTGGTTTAGTAACTTACTGACCTTTTAATAAGCAATGATGTCATACAATAGTATGAAGGAATGACTCGTTTTCTTTCAGTATACCATAGTAACCTTGGGTTCCATTCCTGTACAACTATTACATCATACAATGTTAGATTAGACCTTCAAAATTAGTAGCAAAAGGACAACATTCATTGTTTTATTTATGCCATTGAATATGTTACACTTTGATTTTCTTATTGCAATAAATGTATAGTTTTCATCAATGGACGATGTGCAGCAGAATTTACTTCAAACTGTCAATTAGCTTAAAACCAAGAACACACACATACACCCCTTTCATTCTCTCCTCCCTACTCCACAAACTCAGGGTAAATTGGCTTTTAAACTCTCATTCTAGTAAATTAGTAGAAACTGGAAGCGTGGGGAAGGAGGGTTTAGGGTTATACTTCTTGCAACTGGACTTTTATCATCCAGCCAGCAGTGCTGACCGGCTACTGCCGAGCGTCCTTTGTGACCAGAGGTTCTGGCTGAAAATTTGACACCTGCCAACCCTAAACCTGACTCTTGCTAATTTTGCTTTATAACAGCAGGGCCTGACTTTTGCTCACTTTAGTCGAAGCCTTAGGCCTTGTACCAGGTCCCATGCGTTAGGCTCTTTCTACTACAGTAGAAATGAAAGAACCAGCATGCAGTCAAGCAGTGATTCACATGATGTCTTATTACATTGTTCTGTCCCAGAAGAGGAAAAGGCGGCTGTTTTGGTTTATTACACAAATGTTTCAAAACAAGCATGTAGAAACTCACACTTATGATTAACTTTAGCCTTCCTATGAGCAAAGGCAAGTTCTCTTAGTCACTAATTATTTTCAATTAATATTGATCCCCTCAAAGTTCCGTATTCCCAGATATTTCCCATTTGAAGAGAGGATAGTGAAAAGGCAGTTACTACATATGATGGGGATACAACAGTTTTCCTTCATTTCATTATCTCTTGAATAACTTCCAAATTCAGGAGTTTAGACATTTGTAACTAATATAAATCACTGGGCAGGCAAGTAATGATAAAACCATATGGATGTGGGCTGATCCAGCAAACAAACAAGCATTTCTGACTTTCATTTTTGACTCAACAGCTGTTAAAATAGAGTTGGCTGTAATGGTCATGTTTACCATAAAGACCAATAGTTTTATCTGAATCTTCGTCCTAGAAATCATTCACCAAGTAGAGCAACAACATTCTTTCATCAGTGGCATAAGATACCCCTTATGATGCCAGAAAAGCTAAACCATTAATTTCTCATATTTCCTCCCGTCCACATAATTCCATTCGGTTTGCATAAATTATGTAGGATTGTTCTCCCTGAGATGAATCGCATTTGGTCGGAACTGAGTTTTCTCCTCTAACTCTTAACTATTACTTCTACCACTCTCCTGCAAGCTTCACACAGAATAGGACTGGAAAATGAAGGTCAAATGTCACTTCAAGCTGTACACCATTGAAACAGTCCATTTCCTACCTCTTAAACAAGCCATCTAGCTTTTAGGATGCACGGCTCAGGGTGATCATTTTGCTCTTGATGTTTTCCCAGTTGGAGATGATAGGGCATTCTTTATTTCTGTCATTTATAAACTCTTGTGAAGTATGTAGTTTGTTGCAGAAACATCCTCAAATATTGTAGCAGTTTTCATTTATTTTGGCCTGGGGCATAATAAAATGTACATAAAATAAGTCAACTGTTTCATCATTTTCATCTATGAAGTTGGCTCATTTTTCCCCTATACAGTTTTCAAATAAAAAGCCAGCTAAGAGTTTGCCCATTCCCACTCTGTCCACATATTCTGCTTGCCTTTCCTGTAACTACACTTCATTACCTCTGAAAAACCAAGCCTACTTTGGGTGCCTAAAGTATAGATTTTAAGTGCTTGCTTCTTGCACCCAAGTTTGAAGATTCTGGCTCTAGCCCTCTGGTGTAAATAAGAGGTCTGTTTTTCTAATTTTATTAGAAGAAGAAAGTCCTTTCCTCAAAATGCATTTTCCTCTAGACTTCCAATTTGTGTAAAACCTCCATACTCTTCTCCACATCACCTCCCCCATGACCCATGGCATATTATGTCTGCACCTAAAGCAGACTTCAAGTTCCCATCAATTAGACAGAATATTACCTCTACGTTCTTATTATACTTAATCTTGCATAAGTATCTTAATCTTATTAAGTATACTTAACCTTAACCTATTACTATTATTCCACGTTCCATATTACTATTTCCAGATATTAGAATGGTCTGTGCACAATAGTGTTATGAAGCAGTCTAGACCATTTTATTAGCTTTTCAGCTACTCCTCAGAAATTTGTTGTACATGATTAATAATTATATGCTTATTTTAAAAATTTATTTTAATCTCCTGCTAAGCTGGTATTCTGGAAAAATACAACATTAATATTCAGTCACTAAAACACACTTGTTATTGGCCCTTCAAGGCCTCACATTTCTTGGTGGTAATGTCAGTATCTCTGCACTCTCTCTAACAACAACAACAAAAACAACAAAAAAGCATTACGTTTCCATCCAAAACTGATATTTGAACTAGAATTTTTTAAAAAATCAAACTACTCATTGTCTCATGGCCATTTATTTAGGCCATGTCTACACTGACAGTGGCAAATTTGCTGCCATCAGATTGATCTTTCTGGATTGATTTAGTCAGCTAAGACCCACTAAGATGATCTGGAGATCAGCTTAATTAAACTACCCCTTCAAGAGGTGTAGCGCTGCGTCAACAGGAACATGCTTTGCATCGGCGTAGTGCAGTGAAGACACCACACTAAAGGGAAGTTAGGAAGTCAACTACCCTGCATAACTCTGTTGACTGCAGTCAAATTTCTCCATGGGTTTAGATCACGCCTTAATTTACAAGGTGAAATTCTGGCAAAGTCCCATAGATTTCAATAGGGCCTGAATTTTACTCAGCCTTTAAAAAGATGCTCAACAAGTTAGCTTCCATGTGCTGGGTTTTTGGTAATCAGAGGGAAATAAGGATCTCACTGTTCCCAAACAGAAATAGAATTGTTTATATTAGTTTAGAACATCCGGATCCACTTACCGTCTGATGTGATGCTATGTTTTGTAGTCTTTGCTCTTAAGAGTGAGGCTCCAGTTCCTGGGGGTCTAACACTTGCTCTTTGAACAAAAATAACTCCCTAATTTCTGTAAGCCAGTAAAATAGGTATGATATTTGCCAACTTCTCAGGGGCATTCTAAGGTCTAATTAATACTTGTAAAGTCAAGTCCTTTGGAACACCTCAGATTAAGATGCCAAAAATATGTGAATATCACACTTGTTAAAACAACTATAGAACAAATACTCAAAACCAGAAAATGTACCCCCCAAAAAAATCCCTCTTTCCACCTGTCTGTAATCTACCACCATGTTTACCAACAACTAGAGCTTGCATACAGGACTAGACTAAAACTAAACTTTCTGCTGAATGAAACATTGGAATCTACTTCCCCTCTATACATATGACTTTTATTCCCCTCTCCCTGCCCCAACAGCTTTATGAACATATCAGACTATAATTAGAGGCCATCTATGCAAGATGCCACCACACTGCAACACATTTTCAGATGAGGGTTAGTTTTGTTTAATCCTATTCTTCTATATTCTAGTCATTTCCTGTATTTTATTTTATGTTCTTTACCTCTGGGCAGAATTGCTTATTAAAATGATAGCAGGTCTTCCACAGCTACCATCTGAATAAACCAAGTTGGCACTTTGTAATTAAGTGATTACACTATCCCCTCTTATCAAATAAAAAAAATCAAAAGCTTCTGAAATGTTCAGCCAGACAGCTTGCTATAGCATCATTTTTCTTTTAGAAAAATAGACAGTCATATAATCCACCTTTCGTGAACAGTCTGTCATCAGATCAGTTTGGCATAATCTCCTCCCTGTTGTGCCAAAAGGGAAGAGTGTATACAGCTGTCAGTTGCTCTTTTGTACCTATTAAACCTTTGATGAAGTCATTTTGAGCCAAAACAGAACACAAGACAAAAAAAGTCAATTCTTCATTGAAACATTCATGAAAGGGTTCTCAGACATTCATCATTTACAATTTAAACATGGTATCTAGGTACAAAAGGAAAAATAGGCATCTTGTCAAGCCCAAAATCAAGATGTTTCATATTTTTAGCTTTAGTTTCTATTAAAATCAATATTCTCCCTTTTTTATTAATGTATGAATTAAGTTGCCTTCTGTGCTGCTTAATGGCAACCTCACAGTAAGCTTTGGGTAGACAAGGGGACTTAACACAACCTAAAAATGACCTGATCTATTTAAAGAAAAACCTGATGTGACCATTATAATAATCTTATCTAACCTCCACAATAACAGATATATGCAGTTTCCAGAAATTTCAACGCCACCCCATCTTCACTGATGGAAGAGCTCATCTTTCTCATCTTGAAAAAACTGTTCCCTTATAGTAATGGATAGTATGGCTTCCCAAGTTCAAGGGCTTAGTTAAAAGAGGCAGGGTGATCTCATGCTGATTTTTCCCTTCCCAGGGGCTACATATTCCTCTGTATATAAATCGGGCTTCCATTGTTTTGATTCCAACATACTTCATTTACATTGGAGACAGGCAAATAGTTGTTTTCTCTATTGCCTGGGGAGACCTGATTTATCTGTTTGGCCTCAGACTTTAAAGCATATCATTAAATATTCATGTTTTCCCAGTGTTAATACATACATTTCACAATATTAACCAATGGTGTACCATTAGCTTTCAAAAAAGAGACTTTACTTACTTTTATCATATTCATTTGCTTATTTGAGGTTCAACCCCAATCTTTATAGACCAGTAGACCTTTTCAGTGTATTCTTTACAAATCAAAACCCATTCCTTTGTCTAAGGCAGACCTGTAAACTAACTCCCCTGATACACCTGGTTATAAATACACATTAGTAATAATTCCAGCTTATATCCATAACACTTAATACCCATTGTATACATACATCAAGCAAGAATATTGATTATTTTCAAATGATACTTCATAAGGTGTATTTTGTGGAGAGCTCACCACAGTAGTTTGCAGGGTCTGAACAAGGGTGCATAGGGTTGGTCACTCACTCACACACACACCCCTGAAAGGATGCTGTCATTCAAGAGTAAAGTGGCTTTGTGTTCTTGTAGTTTAATCCTCCAAGAGGATTTTGTGTACCATCTCCATTAAGTTTTTTTTTTCTTTTGCAAAGCCAAGACACATTCCTGAGACAAATGTGAGAGAATGTTTGCACTGCTGCTTTCTGCCACATGTTGTGGAGAAAACTTCATTCTGCTGGGCATCAGTATAGCTCCTTTCATCAACATTGAAATAATCATGAAACATTTAAGAAAAATTATGGTGCCTGATGTTTGCACAAGTGATAATTGCAGTTGATCAGATTCTGAAGACACTGGCACTACTTGTGTAAGCAAGGTGAACATTCGGATCCCTGTGAATAAACCCAATTCAGATCCCTCCATGCAGAACTGATATTACACAGACCATCAGAATCTCAATAGAGACACTGACTGACCATCGCTATTTAAACATACCCCACAACTGTAGCATTGCTCCTTACTTCTGGACATTCAGCCACCTCATGCAGTTACAGCATTTTGCATCCTATGGTTTGAGGGGAAAGGGAGTAAAATGTATTAGTGTCCTATGATTTGGACAGTTAGAAAAAAGGGCCTAATTTTCAAAGGTACTGAACACCTATAGCTGAGTCCAATGGGACATGTTGGTGCTCAGCTGCAAGAAAAAACACCAAGCCATAATGTTACTAAACTGAAGATCAGCTAATACAATAGGGAATTCCCTTAGCCTAACATGAGTGATTTCTTGGCTCTCGTTGAAGTCAATGGGAATTTAGGCATTTAGTTTATGTCGACACTAGAAAAGTAAGTCAACTTTTGTTAAGTTAACTTAATAAGGTTGACTTTATTAAGTTGACTTAACAAAAGTCAACTTGCTTTTCTAGTGTAGACATAGCCCCTTTTTGACATTATTTAGTCGACTTAATACTTTAAGATGACTTAATAAAGTGGATTTAGGCACTAATCCCCAGCCACACTGGCTTAAGTCAACCAAAAAAGGTCAATTTAAGCATTAAGTTGACCTAATTCAAAATGTTAAGTCAACTTAAGGAAATGCTTAAGTCAACTTAACGAGAGCCCAGTGTGGACACGGAGTAGTTTAGGTCGACTTAAGCCTCCTTAAGTCAGCCTAATTTGTAAGTGTAGACGCACCCTTAGTGTGGGACCAGGATTTCACCATGTGTGTACACATTCATTGGTTTTGCACTAGAGGCAATGAGTAACACATATAATGCAGTCCCCTCTGAAAGTGGAGCACATGTGCATAGGCAATAAAATCCCTTAGTTCATTCAAATAGATAACTCCACGCTTGCATCTTTTCTGGATGAAGTACAAACTTTAAATAAGACTCATTAAAAATCTATTACTTTATCCCTCTTCAGATTACAGCAGCCCTGAAATATGAGGGCATTTCATGTACTGTATTAAAATATTTTTTTCTGTGCTTAGTCTCATTTTGCAAAAGTAGAAGAATGCTAGTAGCATTTGTGTCAGTGATAGGAAGTATGCTGGATCATATGTTGGTAAACTGGGGATGAATACCCAAGATCAGAGGAATGGTTACGTATTTTTTCCTCCGATACTACTAGCCTGCTCAAGTCCCAGGGAAAACTACGAACACTTTGCATTGAAATCTTTATCATTTACAGAAAATTATTTAAGATAAAAGTTTTTTCTGCACAAATTAATAAAAAAAATGAAGTGTAATATGCTTCTGATGCCATATATAATGATTGCAAACTGGTATAATGATTACTGCCTTTCCTAAAAATACTCAAATGGAAGAGCTGATCGCTAGGAAACACTGTAGCCACTCTCTTTGTCGTGCTTATTTTTTATCTGAAAAATTCTGTGGTCTTTTACTTGTGCTAAAAGCACAGTGACATTTGTGATTAAGGATTCATTTTTTTGTCAGTATTTTACATCTGTACCAACTTCTCAATTTACAAAGCTTCTTGTAAGATTATTTAATAAATGGGAGGGGATTGCTCTTGAAGTGTAAATAGAATATTTAAGAAAGGGGGAGCAAATGAAGTACCTGCACCCAAAAGGGATTGACTTAATGATCTGATCCAGCACAGCTATGCATGCAATAGCCAAGGAAAATACATGTAGCTACACTATGGGGGGTTAAGGGAGGATGTGTCTCCTTTCCAGTTTAAAAAAGTATTACAGGATCACCAGGCTGATGGAGTCTTTCCACAGGACCTCATTGCAACTGCCACATCAAATCATTTCTGATTTTACATGAAATTTCTGCAGCATGCTTATGAATGTTGCATACAACCAGGGATGCAGCATCCCCTGGCTTGAAGTTTTGTTCAATGGCTTTCAGTATCCCCACTAAGAATTGTTAAAATGCCACTGCATACAACTGCTGTGTAAAATGAGCATTTGAAATGAGATTAAAGCACAACAGTCGCCTGTGGCTGGAATAGTGAAATGAGCAGTTCCATTAATTGTTCCCACTTCAATACCCTGTAAGTGATTGCTGGAGAAAAATATGTATATTGTTGAAGTATCACAACTATGCCAGACAGCAGCTATCTAAGAAGGAATAAAGGATGCATTCATCCCAAAATGTTAAAAAGAACAATTAGACACCAAGAAGCAGATCACAGTAGTCAAGTTGCAGTTTATTGATCTTTGTGAAAGCAAATTGGGAGAAAATTGATGACCAACCACAGCTTAACTCTTTTGGCTAAAGACAGGACCTAGAGACCATTTTCCTAGACCATTGCTTTAACTTGTTGTCCCATTGCACCCCTCCACTGAATCTTCTTTCTCAAGCAGCGTACGCTTTGGATTGCTGAAAAGTCTCTTCATGAGCTATCCCCACCCTACCTACCATTTCAGCAGTGAATGAAGGATGGTGACTCCCAACTCCAGTCAGCCTATAATTGCCCATTTGCTGGATTTCCAAATAAGGACTTTGTGCTTTCTCTTATGCTATCCCACATTTGAAAAAGCTGCGTGGATGTTTATAGCCAGTGCCTCTTAATAGCATCCTTCAAATCTCTCTTTAAAAAAAAAAAAAAAAAAACGATGCAAAACTTCAACTGCAGTGCCCGTAAAAGAAGTTTGACAGTTGTTAGGCCACTGATATTGAAACTAGAGCATATTTTGCTGATCAACGTGGTCTTTGTATTTCCTTGTCCATCTTTCTATATTCATCTGCTGTCTATTGTCTAAGATTGTAAACTCTTTGGGGCAGCTGCCATCTTTGTGTCCATACAGTTTCTTGCACAGTGGGGTCTGAGTAGGGCTTCCTCAAGAGTTTTAGTAATGTTGATTAGTAATAAAATGCCTCATATTAAAAGAAATCATGCTTGTACAGCTTGGCCCAAGTTGTATATATTTTTTTATGTAATTAATTTTAACAGAGGTTATATAATATGCATAGCGTGTAAACAAGTTCTGTAGTTACTTCGGAATTTTTGAATAATCAATATGGATTTTAATCAAGCTGGTTTAAAGGATGTGAGTTCTAGTTCGAACTTGACCACAGATAAACCAAGATTAAAAACAAGTTACCATGGACTTCCCCAGGAAACCATCAGAGTTACATGGATTCTTTAAGGTATTTTATAACAATTCTTTATTACTAACAGCATAAAGCATATAATTGATAATATTAATTGGTAAATGTACAATGATATAACCAATGTATATATAAATGCATTCAGGAAGTCTTATACAGTTGATAACAGGCTATAAAACAAGCTATGTTTTCTAAGAAACAGTTTATAGCTGTTTATACTTACATACCCCTGGAGTAAGAAGAATGTTGAGGCCTCATTTGGTGTGCGAAGTTTAGCAACCCTAATATACTTAACTAAGAAAATAATAAAGGCTAGGTAAGACAGAGCAGATGGGTCTGTGAAGAAAGATGAATCAAGAGCTGAGAAACGGAAGCTTCATTGCTCTCCAACTCCTAAGGCCTTAAATCCTTTTCCCCCCCTCCACCATAACAATCTCTATACCTTTATACCCCTCTAAAAATAAACTAAGTTACCTCATTCTTCCTTATCCAAATATGGGTCCTCACCCCAGAAATTGTCAGGGTCCATCTGTCATTGGTCAAGGGGTTCATGCATACAATTGACATTTTCCCTACTAGGATGTTCCTCATCATCTTTCCTCTTTTATTTATGAATCACGGGTTTTGCAGTGTTCTACAAAAGGTCAAAGGTCTCACCTAAAGTTATTTAGTGGTTATTTACCTGTTGACCTGCATATCATAATCCAAAATATCTTATCTGAAGTCTTTATCTGGAACAAAAACCCACTCTGTCTGATATTTTACTCCTACTATATCCTATTGCAAAGCTATTGCAGCCAGACTCAGCTAGTAATCATTTACAATGAGACCTGCAGGTCTCCTGCATTTCAGCTACCGATAAAAAAAAAGTTATTCTAACTTATCTACTTATGCTAAGTATAATACTATAAAACAAGGATTTCTTGAATTTATAAAGAAAGATATACATATATGAAATAAGATATAGAGTAATATATGCATGCAATCTAAGTGTTCATTAACAGGAATATTCTTGTTCTGTAATTTTTTTTTGGTTACATTTACACACACACACACACACACACACACACACACACACACCCACCCACCCACCCACCCACCCCCCTTTAGGCAGATCTATTAGATTCATCTTTTTCAAACTGTGTTGGTTTCTCTGGAGTCTTGTGAAGGAAGATAAAGGAGGCAAGAATTCAATATTTAACAAGCAGCTAAGGGAGACATAACAGTGATGAATATTTCTGTGTTGTAGGAATTTAAGTTCATTTCAAGGAAGCTCTAAGCTAGGCACAATGCTACCGAAATTGATAATGTGCCAGATATTGGTCTATGTTTATGAAAAATTATATTTGAGGAAATTTTAAATCATTTATGAAGATCAATCCAGGAGTCAATTAGTCATGCATTTAGATTCAGCTGAATTCTGTGAGTTTTAATACCATGGAGGTATTTGATAAGGTCTGTTGCAGATGAAGAAAAGTGAATAACTTCCATTTTCCTATCATAATAGTATCACACCAACTGTGTACAGTTAGGTGGTGCCAGCATGTTAATTATTAGCCCCATTTTCGAGCTGATTAGACTAACTCAGCTGTAAAAAATGCTTAGGATGAAAAAGCATCAGAAAGCAAGTGAAAACTCACTTCTACTATTTTACTCATATATGTAGATTAGGGAAATACTCTTCCTTTTAGGAATTTCTGATACTTTAAACAAATTTAACACTGATTTGTTCATAATTCCATCTGGTTGCCTCATGTTTTTTAAATGGTCAGGCTGAGGTACTTAGGATAAAACTAGCTGAATTTGACTCCAGCTTTCTTAAGCAACTATAGCATAGTGATTAACTGCAGCAACAAGCCTATTTTCTAACATCCTTAAAGTTGAACTTCAATTTGTCTGCTTGCCCACTGAATAATTTCTCATGCTGAACCAATTTAGACATGCCTTACCTGATGAAAAATTCCCGATCCGCAAGTCTCTGAAATGGCTTTGATTTTTGAAATTGAACAAAATAATCCTATCCATTACATAGTCATGTATGCCACAGGTTATTTGAGTTTCATGGGCCTCCTATGGATTTTGATTTACAGTTTTTACATGAATGACACAAACAGCCTAGATTGCGAAAAGAGAATCTTTCACTCTCCCAGGCTATTATCTTTTTCAAAGCGCCGCAATTTATACAGCCAAAAGACATCTTGAATTTTACCATTTGATATGTACGTGTCTTCATTCATCATTGGAAAGTGCAGCTAATCTTCTCTATTATACACATGTCTGGATCCTGTAATTATTCTTTAACTATTCAACTTAGAAGTCAATGGGACGGTTCATTTCACATACTGCTAATTTTCTGCACTATGCAAGGTCCGACTTATAATTTAAGGCCATTTTCATTTAGAGAGATTAGTGTTGTTGCTTGCTTTAATCCTGCTGATTTAAAGGGTCAAGGAAAAGATCATGTTTTTATATTCATCATTTTTTCATATTATGTATACATAAGCAGATTTTACATTGTTGCATGTTCTGTGCAAATAAAAACCCTGAATATTGTCAAAATTTACTGGGGAAAAAATGAAGTTTACGGGAAACAAAGAAAATAATTAAATTAAGACAACATCCTGGATTAGGTTCTCCAAGCAGTTCAGTTGTGCTCAGCCCAGAACCTGAAGGACAAAGCAGGGAATAAAATGGAAGGTGAGTTTTTCCCACCTTTACTCCCTTTTACGTCTGCTTCCAAATCCTAGAAGAAAGGGAGGGAGATTTTTGGCTCTCAGTAAATTTTAGGGAAGATTCAAGCACTTCTAGGATTGACCTCCCTCAGCCCCTCACCCCCCACCCCCCAATAGAGGAGTTATGGCGTCTTGTATGTCCATGCAGCTTGCAATAGTAAAAACACAACTGAGACTCTGGAGTCCCGTGGTGTACCATGGGTCTGCAGCACCCACCACAGTTATATTTACAATTCCCCCTCTATCCCCCCCCACCTTTGGTGGGGGTGGCAGCACCCTGTGAGAGGGAGGGGGATGTTTGCAAGCCCATTTCCTGTTTTCACCCACTCTCCCACCCCTCCTCCCCCCACCATATGTGGGAAATGGGACCACAGATTCTTCTCCCCATATGGTGCTGCCATCACTGCCGGGGGGGGGGGAGGCATGCAAAAATGTAAGTATGAGGGGGCACAGTGGGCTCTGCCCCAGATCTCCACATTTCACTGCCTGGACCCCACACAACTGGGATCTCTGTAGCTCCCTCCTTAGCCCCAGTGCAGGAGCAGAGAAGATGGGAGGTGAAGGGGCAGGGTGAGTGCAACTCCTGGAGTTGCCAGCGGGGGGTGGCTCCTCCTCTGAGGGCCCAGCCTGGCTGGCATCCCTCCCTGCCCCTCAGTATGCCACTACTGAAGTCCCTTTTGTTAAGATTTTTAATTTTCAAAAGAACATTCATATTCATTTAATTTCAAGGTTTGTTAAAGGTGGTTCACATTTTATCTCATCATCTATTTCACTTATCCCCACTGGTTATGTAATTTCCTGGTTCATAGAATCATAGAAGATTAGGGTTGGAAGAAGCCTCAGGAGGTCATCCAGTCCAACTGCCCTACTCAAACAAACAAACAAACAAACAAACAAACAAACAAACAAACAAACAAAGTTCACTCCCTGCAGACCTCCCTGAACTAGTTGACCACAACTAGTTCAAGAAAGTCTTCATTCCACTCTGTAGTACATTCAGTGTATCACACAAAAGTTATGAAAACGTATCAGTAGGCAATTATGCATTACTTAAGGGATTAAAAGAGTTTTGTTTTCACAAGGACTGAAGGTTGATCTATCTTCCACTAAAGCATTTTAGACAGTAGGAACTTCAGTATCAAAATGTTTAATCTTACAAAGGCCAGAAAATTCAAAACAACAGTTGAAATTCCAAACTGTTGAGGACTTTTTCCCTTCCAACTGAGCCAAGGATGGTATTAGTCTTAACTTTGAATTTCCTGTCTTCAATTAGAGTTACCTTTCCCTAAATGTTTGAGGGCCAACTCCTGCCCTCATGTACACCCAGGCAATGTCATTGATTGGCTTGTCTTCATTTTACCAATCACTAATTTTCAATTTTGGGGTTGTAAAGGTGTGGGGAGTCCCTGGATGGCCCTTCATTGATGTCCTGATGTGACTATGTGCATGCTCCTTGACTCTAAATGGAATCCCATGAAGAGCTCCATTGAAGTTAATGGGTAGACATTAATTCATTATTTTTGCAACAAATATTATCCCACTCTTCCTTTCCTATGGCAATAATTAAGAAAGTGCATGTCATGACATAGTTGCCAGGGCTTCTCTTCATGTTGTATAAACTGAGGACTAGATTGTTAAAGGATATGCTGATTGCAGTAATGCCTAAATACTTCAGCTCTGGGGCCTTACTCATTACCGGGTTGTTCCTGCAGTCTGAACATGAGATGCAGTCAGTAAGACATCCTGCAGAAGCTAGTAGTGATACTTACAGGACTGGAGTTATAGGCCCCAATTCTACACTGGACTTAACCTGGGCCCTACTGCCTGCATTGAATCCCATTAATTAAGTGGGTCTGCTTGTGGGACTGAAAGTCTCCCCATTAACTTTAAGTGAAGTCCCATGCAGAGCTCCACTGGAGTCCAGGAGCATGCACATGGAGTCATTGCAGAATTTGGGTCAAATTCACAAGATTCAGGGATCTGAATTAAGTCTTTGTGGCTATGTCTACACTAGAAAAGTTAAGTCGACTTTTGTTAAGTTGATTTAATAAGGTTGACTTTAAGTTGACTTAAAAATCAACCTTATTAAGTCGACTTAACAAAGTGGCAACACATTAAGTCGACTTGGTCCACTTTGTTAAATCGACCTAACTGCCCTTAGGTTGACTTAAAGTGGACTTATGTGTCCACACTGGGCTTAAATTGACCTAAAGAAGGCTTAAGTCGACCTAATGAGTGGTAGTTATTAAGTCAACTTAAGCTTTCATTAAATCGATTTAAGGAATTTCTTAAGTCAACTTAATGAAAGCCTGGTGTGGACGCAGCCTAATTTAAGTTGACTTAAGCCTCCTTAAGTTGACTTAAATTGCCAGTGTAGACATAGCCCTAGTGAGTGAGGCTCCATTGTATTCCAGAAGAACTGCACATTTTAGAGTTCTTGTGCCTAGAATGAATTGCATCTCATCCAAAACTGAGATATAATCCAAGTGCAACTCTTGTGCAACTCCGAATCTATAAACTCTATGCAATTTAGCCCTTAATTTTTATATGAACACTTTTCTAGAAGCTAGTATTCTGAGAAATCAGGCTCTCTGCCTTATTCCACATAACTCTGGAATTCTTTTCAAGTTTTAGCAGTCAAAAAAGTGCAAATGCTTGAATTCACTGCAAAATATTAATGTCATATATGATCAATACTCCTTTAAGCAGAACTAATGACCAACTTTGCATTTCCATCCATTCAAGCATTTTGGTTTAGAGGATTTATTTAGTAAATATTGCCCAAGTATAGATATACACCAACTATTTTCTGCATAATTGAGAACAAATGGAGTACTAATGAAATATTGTTTCCAGTCTCCCAAAGATGGAGTCTCAGATATTGCATTAAGAATTTGAAGGACACATTCTGCCTTTTCAGAGATAATTTTCTAGAGATCATAGCTAGGGGGGGAGAGTGCCAAAAAGCTGAAAATAAATTAAGTAACATTACATAAAAGTAACAGATGGAATAAAATCTGGTAAACACAAAGCAAAAACTCACTCCCTGGAGACTCAAAGGAGAAGTCCCAGACAGCAGTTAATTAAAAGAACTAAATCCAGTAATTGAATGGCAGGAAACTCAAATATCCTTCTATAAGATGTTTAAAACCTGAAACAGATGTTTTAGTAACATTACTTCAAACCTCCAAGCTTAGTGAGTCTCATTCTCTTTATGTAGGTGCCCATCATCTTACTGGTTTATGCTAAATCAACAAAGGGAAAGCACTGTAAACATGGAATCTAGACCAAATGTTCTGCTGGCATTCAGAATCAGGAGTTTTTTCAGGCAGTATAGTGATGAGAACTCTAACTTATGCTTTTCATCTTACTTTTGTTTCTGCTCATGCTTTCTAATGGTCTCATAATGAATTCAACCTAAATCATAGTAATTAGACCTATTGACTGAGTATGAAAAAAGACGAAGCTACCATATCTATACATTTCAGTAGATAAGATATTGGCCTATATTCTCCAGTATGATCTCTTCACTTTGCATACTTAATATCCCTGATCCCAAACATACACCACTAGTGGTAAAGGACCTTATGGGACCCTGCCAAGGCAGACCTGTTCCTTGGCACCACCTCCATCCTCCAGGAAAACTTCATAGCTTATCTTTGATCTGGAAATCAGATTCATGGGCTTTCAAAGATGTCTTCTCTGTTGACGGGATAAGAAAGAGTAGCAACTCCCCAGACAATTTAGTGGCTCTGCCTCTTGATAAAACTAAGAAGTGAAGAGGCTGTCCAGAACATTTTAAATGTAACTGGTCTTCTTGGATCTTCCAAACAGATTTGATTTTTGTCAAACTGCCCTATTAGATACCTTGCCTACTGCTCCAGTCATTTAGACCCTCCTTAAATCCCTTCACTGTGCCTTCTCTGGCCCAGATTAACCAATGTACTCTTAGTGTACCTGCATAGGGCCCCCACCGAAGGCTGCTTTCAACACCACCAGTTTTGGGATGGTGCCGTTGGAACAGACCAAACCTAAGCAGCACTGCAATCCTGCAATGCACTCAGCCCAAATTTGAGCTAACAGCCATCCCAGCATGACAGAGGCAGGCCAAGTTTAAATGAGTGGTGTTGCAACTTTGCCTTCATCTTCTGAGTCAGTCTTCAACTTCAGGGGTGAAATCCTGACTCCATTGGAGTCAGAATGTCATCCTTCATCCTTGCTTTCAGAGCTATGAAGATCTTACCTCCAACCTTCTGGACTAGTCTCATCTCTTTTCAGCTCCATTTCAGTTTTCTTGGGACCACCCCAGTCAAACAAGCAACTGGGCACTTCTGTCCTCTCACATTCATCTCCATACCTTTTTGACATGCTGACTACTAAGCCTGGAAACCTCACCATGACTTTGTTAAGTCGACTTAGCTAACGTCGACCTAAATTAACAAGTGTAGACATAGCCCAAGAGATTGCAGAGTCCATCCCAAAGTGAAGAGCTAGTAACATTTGAGCTCCTCAGAGTGAAGTTTTGTAAAACATTTCCAGGTTCAATACAATTTCTAAAGATACACTGGCCTATGTTGCCACTCTGGTCTCTAAATTAAACCCCTTAAAGGAAGTTTTTCAGAATTTCATCTAGTAACTAAGTGCAAGTACAAAAACATGGGATTGATAGGCAGAGGGCTATTAGGTGGAGGAACTTTACTATAGTAGTTGCCTAATTAAAATAGTATCAGCATTCTTAAGGCATAATGTGCACATGGGGATATGACAGAGACTAATACACTGACTACTGTCCATGTCTAGTAAATAGCTTACATTTCCTATTTAGAGTGTCTTTTAGAGAGTCTCCTGGATTATCAGCAACAGGATTTACTGGCAAGGAATGTGTAGCTCTACATGCAAAGCAAGCTGAAAATAGCTAGCCCAGGGGCTATCTGTCTGCTTCCCCTTTTTTGGCAGTTATCCCACAACCCCACACACTGCAAGGAAGCAGATATCTGTTTAAAAAGGTGTTTCTGAAAAGAAACAAGGAGTCCTGTGGCATTTTTAAAGACTAACAGCTTTATTTATCGCATGAGTTTTCATGGGACAAAATCCCACTTCATCAGATGCTTTGAAGACCATCCTCAAAGAGTCTGTCAAAGTGGGATTTTCTCCCATGAAAGCTCATGCAATAAATAAATTTGTTGGTCTTTAAAAATGCCACAAGACTTTTTGTTTCTTTTGATGAACTAGACTAGTACGGCTACCCCTTTGGAACATTTCTGAAAAGGCATACAAAGTCAGAGAAACAATTTAAAAGCACTTCAGCTAATGCCTCTGTGGTAAAAGCCCTTATCAACTTCACAGCAATGAAGTGACTAACAGTTTGGCATATTCAGTTATAACACTTGGCATCTAGAAGATCTCTATTTGTAAAGAAATAGAACTCAAAATTGTAGGTACGGGGGATGGAGAAGGCCTTGACATTTCCACCCGATCCTCCGCCCTAATGGCAAAATGTTTTAAAGCGAAGTGTTTGCTGGGCAAAGCACTGCACACTCAGTGGAGCATTAAAAGACTGCACGCTTATTACTACTGAGTGCCTTGGGGCTGAACTATGCCAGCAACTCCAATGTTCTAGAACACTGGTTTTCAACCTCTTGTCTGCGGACCCTAAAAGAGTATGACTGGACTGCACCTACCCTTTTTCTCCATACCAAGCAGAAGTCAGAGCTCTTCTACAGCCAGTACTACAACTTTGGGCAGAGGATTCAATTCCTCAGTCCTGCAACTTTTAAGTCAAGACCCCTTCCATGCAGGACTTGTTCCATGCTCAGGATTTCACCCTCAAAGCGGTTTCCACTCTGGTTTATGGAACTGCAAGTTTTCAAGTTCCCGCATTACTAATACATGTCCATAATCTCAGATCTCATGACCAACTCTCAGTCTTTTTTGACATGTAAACAGAAAAGTAAAAAAGCACGATGATTACTACTTGTAGCCTACAGCTATACACCTTGGATTTCAAATTAAGAAAATAGGCAAATAACTACATGGCATATTAAAGCTGCCATATTTCTTCAAGCAAGTTCAGATACATTTATGCCCTGGGAGGAGGCAATGTTGTCAAATCCTATTTGAAAATTTGCAACATTATTGTTATGTCTACACTTACAAAGTTAAGTTGACTGTTAAGTCAACTTAATAAGGTCGACTTTAAGTCGACCTTATTAAGTCGACTTAACAAATTGACGACACTTTAAGTCAACTTTGTTAAGTCGACTTAAAAGCAGAGATAACCTTTATATTGGCTTTAAGTCAACTTAATAAAGTTGACTTAGCGTTAATCCCCGTCTACACTGGCCTTAAGTTGATTTAAGGCTTAAGCTGACCTAAAAAGAGGTGTTATTAAGTCGACTTGAGCTTTCTTATGTCCCCCCAGCTTGAACGTGAACCGTTGATAACTACTCTCCAGGAGCAGTTAGCCAATCAGTTTTTCACCCATTTTACAGTAGCTCCATCCAGTTTGTACCTCCCCAGTTTATTAATGAGAATGATGTGAGACCATATCAAATGCCTTACTAAAGTCTAGACATACCACATCTACCGCTTCCCCTCTATCCACAAAGCTCGTTACCACATCATAAAAAACTATCGAGTTGGTTTGACATGATTTGTTTTTGACAAATCCATGCTGACTAGCCCTAAGCACCTTATTCTCTTCTAGATGTTTGCAAATCGACTCCTTAATTATCTGTTCCATTATTTTTCCAGGTACAGAGTTAAACTGACTAGTCTAGAATTCCCTGGATTGTTCTTATTTCCCTTTTTGTAGATGGGCACTATATTTGCCCTTTTCCAGTTCTCTGGGACCTCACCCATCTTCCATGATTTTTCAAAGATAATAACTAATGGCTCTGATATCTCCTGAGTCAGCTCCTTGAGTACCCTAGGGTGCATATCATCAGGTCATGGTGACTTGAAGACATCTAACTTGTCCAAGTAATTTTTAACTTGCTCTTTCCCTATTATAGCTTCTGATGCTCTCTCATTTCTATTGCCCTCCTCTACATCATACATCCAATCTCCATCAGCCTTCTCAGTGAAGATCAAAGCAAAGAAATTATTTAGTTCCTCTGCCATTGCCACATTTTCATGTATTGTTTTACCCTCTTTGTTGAGTAAGAGTCTGTAGCAGTTCCTCGGCACGGGCTCACCAGCAGGGCGACTCCTGGAGAATTAAACTCAAGTGGTCCCCCTGCTGGTAGTCCGTGCTCTGCTCTCCACACAACTGGACTCTTGCTCTGAGTCCTCCTTGGGGTCTTAGCCCTCCGGCCAAGCCCCTGTTCCACCCCTTCTGGGGTACAAGTAGGTCCACTGGCCCACTTTGTGGCAGTGGCCAATCCTAGTCCATTGACCGCCTCCTGCAGTCTAGTCCAGCTCGCTCTACACCAGTCACAGTATAAAACAGTCTAGGGCCAGTGAGCCTGTACCCCTCCTGGCACACTGGGGGAGCAGGGAGGGACCTGGGCCCACCCTGTAAACCAGGCCCTGGCCCAGGGATCCTATGTGCCTCCAGTGAGGCCTTCCACCTCTTTACAGTCTCTCCACTTGCTTGGGCATTGACTGGGGGGCCACTTCCCCGCAGCCCCAGTCGCACACCACCCCTCACCAGCCTGGATGCAGCCACCGTCTGCTCTCAGCTCCCTGCCCTCAGACCCCTGCTCCAGCCGCTTGCCACTGACCACTCCCTTCAGGAGCTTCAGCTTTTCTGGGCTCCTGCTGCTGCGCTGCGCTGCGCTGCGCTGCGCTTCTCCAGGGCCCTGGCCCTGCAGCCTGCCAGCCCAGGAAAGACCTATTCCCTGCAGCTCCCCAGGCAGACTGAACTCTCAGCCCTGCTGCTCCTGGCTTTATACTGACTCCTGCCCTCTGATTGGCTCAGGAGCCCTCTGCAGCTGATGGGCTGCCCCTCTCCAGCCAGTTAACCCCTTCCCGGCCATAGTGGAGCCACTGCTCCACCAGAGGGTCCTACACTGTCCTTGGTTTTCCTCTTGTTTCTGATGTATTTGAAGAATGTCTTTTGGTTACCCTTTATGCTAGTCTGTTCTCTGTTTGTGCCTTGGCCTTTCGGATTTCTCCTCTACATAATTGTGTTATTTGTTTATAGTCTTCTTTTGTAGTTTGACCTAGTTTCCACTTTTTGTAGGACTCCCTCTTTATTTTTAAATTATTGAAGGTCTCCTGGTTAAGCCAAGATTGTCTCTTGCCGTACTTCTTATCCTTCCTACACTGTGGAATGGTTTGCTTTGTGCCCTTAATAACATCTCTTTGAAAAACTCCCAAATATCTTTAGTTGTTTTTCCTCTTAGACATTCTTCCCATGCTATCCTTCCCATCAGCTCCCTGAGTGTGCTAAAGTCTGCCTTCCTAAAATTCATTGTTTGTGTTTTGGTATTCTCTCCTAACATTTCTAAGAATCATGAACTCTGTCATTTCCTGATCACTTCCTTCTAAGTTACCTTCCACTTTCAAATTCTCAACCACTTCCGCTCTGTTTGTCAAAACCAAATAGAGAATAGCCTCTCCCCTAGTAGCTTTCTTCACTTTTTGAAATAACAAATGGTCTTCAATGCATTCCAAGAACTTATTGGATAATCTGTGCCTTGCCATGTTATTTTCCCAATAGATGTCTGGGTAATTGAAGTCCCCCATCTCCACCAAGTCCTGTGCCTTGAATGATTTTGTTAATTGCTGAAAAAAAGCCTCATCAAGTTGTATCAACCCAGACCACCTATGAATCTAGAACCATCTCCGATACATCTTTGCTTCAAACACAGAACAAGCTTGGACCTCAATTAATTTGCTACTAAAGTAAACAATGTTTTCTGTATCACAGAAGTGACTTGGCCTGGAGAAATTTTACATTTAGTTGGAGATTTTTACAAGTCAGGTTAGTGCAGAGCACCGTTGGGAATCAATTCTTTATTGCTCCAACTTGAAGAGCATGATGTTTTGATTCACTCAGTTCTAGTCAATGTGCTGAAGCTTGTGAAACCATGATTTTTCTTGTTGCTACAACTGTGCTTTTAGGCTTAGCTACATTCTAATACATACAAGCTACCTGTTAACGTGAGACCAGCAACACTACATGATACCCAACCTCGGAGCAGGAAAAAAGATAGCTGGCCTAGCGCTTCTATAACAGTGGCTCCTGAAATTTTACTGCAAGTGAAATACAAACACTACAGTTGTGCCAACAATGAACTCTGAAATACAAAGTTTCCTAGCCAAACTTGAGATGCTAACTTTTCATATTTCACTCAGTGCCCTCAGGAAAATATAACTGGAAGACCAGCTACAGAGCCAGCCCAATAGTCCAGGGGATCTGACTTTTGTTTAAGCTTAGTCTCTTCCCCTTGGGGCTCACAGGGGACAGAAGTAAAGCAAAGGAAACATGCTTGGTTCCAGAATGCAGGGGGAAACCCCCTCCTGGACTCCTGAAGAGTCCTCATCAGCTGACTCGAGATGCACCAATAATATAAAGGAAAGGAAAAAAACAAGTAGTCCCAAGCATGCTGCAGGCTTTCCTTCCTTCAGGGAGCATCTGGCAAGCTGCAATCTGGTTTAGTGTCCTCAGGTGAGTTATTAGCCAATATATGTTAGGCATAAAATATACCATATTAACAAGTATTATGCACATAGTATTAACATACCAGTATTGAAGTTGTATGCCCAAACTGAATGAATTATGCTAACCACAGTTTTGCTCACCCATGGCAAGTATCCCACAGTACTTTGCAAAGCGGACATCAGTTTTGGCATTAGAAAACAGAAAGGCTTTTAAAGTCCAGGAACATAAATAATGTGTTCAGCACAGGTTGGAAATGCCTCTATACCCAGCTGGTTTGGAATGTAACACCCAAAACAAAGTTAAGGAATTGTTACAAACCAGCAGGTTGGATTTTAGGGGCATGTATAGAATGTTGTCACTCTAATACTACTAGCAGAAGTGTACGTATCTGAAGAACATCTTTAAGGTGATTGTGCTACAAAATAAGAATGTACCCTGGAAGGAGAGTATATACACATTTCTTTTTTGCATTGTACTGTTTGTCTTTAGACTACTAATTTGTCCGCGTTCAAAATGTTCAAGATTAACTAACTGAACAAACCATGTGACATTCCAGACCACTGGGGTTGTGTCATCCTTGTGTGCCTTACAAAATCTTGTGAGATAGCTCCCACCTGGGCCACTCAAACAGCCTCCTAGTCTGCCAGACACACCTGGCTCTTACCCACTCTTGGTTATACCACAGAGTAACCCTCAACACTCCCCCAGTCTCAGACTGTCTCAAAAACATGTATATCCTGTATTGCCCAACCCAGTCCTGGACAGTCTGAATATTTTGATGTATTCCTTTAAGGATTACTATGCCAGCATATTATTTTATGTAGTTACTCTGACACATCAATTTAAACACTGTTTTAGATTTTAAAAATCTCTTTATAGTTAATAAACTTGTTTTATGCCTCATAACTTAGAAGTCAAAAATGCTTATTAGAAACTAAAGTCAAGTTATGAGATTTACTAATGCTTAACTATATTAGATTCAAGCAAAGTTTCTCACCACATGCTCCTACATATTACTGCCAAACTCAGGTCAGGACTCCTCCCTCAGACCCCAATGCCTGCTTCCTTTGTTTCTTCAGGCGTAGTGAATAAGATAGGTGAGGGGTGAAGGTGCCGTAAGGTGTGTTTTTCCCTCCTTTTTATAGCTTTTCAAGGGGGAGACAAACATTTCCAGCTGGGCACTAGGAGACAAACTTTTTATGTGGAAGGATTCTGCTTTTCACCTCTGAACTTCCTGCCTGAAGCCTATTTACAGGTTAAATCCAAATTAAACAGAGCACATGTTCCTTTGTTTAGGACAGACCTGTTTGCTAACTTCTATTTGGGCAGGGATGTGGGATTTGGAACATGTGCAGACAGGGTATCTTAACTCCACCTACAGTGTTGCCACATGTTTTATCAGGACAATATTGACCAGCAAATTGTGAGTTTTCATATGATGCTTTATGAGGCATCTTTTGTACAAAGATTATAGTAGTGTAGAGTGTGAACACAGGGATATGTTCTGTCACAGGATGTTGTCAACTGGCTACTCTTTTTATCAATATAGTCAGAAAATGTCTTGAGGCAGTCCTTGGGGATCCAGCCCACCTTCCTCAGAGACAGTCCAAGCCCTCTATAATTGCAGAAATGGCAAATGAAAGAAAATTTGCTAATTGAAGTTTGCAGCAGGCCCCTCCTTCCAGCAAGGAGCCACAGATCTGCACCCTCAGTAGTGCAGAGTACACACCCCAAGATTGGCCCATGATCTACTCAGGAGGCTCAAAATGGCCATAATCATGCAAGTAGTCTGTCCTTCACTCTTCTCTCTAGGAAGAGAGGTCTGAGTACTGCTCTTCTTTTTAAAGCCCTTCTTCCAGGTCTGACAATCCTTGCAAGTATCACAGGGCAGGGCTGCTTGAACCCATAGCTACTCTTTAATAACCTGCTGTTCAGTGCATATATGCTATTACAGGCCGTTTTGCTAGACTAGACTCCACTAAAGGCTACTTATTACTTAATAAAAACTAATTCCTTGACTTGTTTCTATTAATATCCAGAGAGAAAGAGCGAGCGCTTTTGGTTCCTTTCAGTTATCCTTTACATTTAAAGGACTTGACAGCTGTTATGTATAAATGGCCATTCCATTCCTACCCACAGTCGTCTCCAAGGACAGAGTCTAACTACACAATCTGCAGTAATGGTCCTTGCAAGAGAACAGACAAAAAGACATATAAAAATGCAATCATTTGAGGGGGGAAAAAACCAGAAACAAAAAAACCCCACAGCACTCAAAGGACAGTCAAACAAAAAGAAGAAATCAGTCCAGAATTAAGATACAGACCAGTAACATTAATTATCCCTCATGTATGAGGGCTTGAAACAGGTTTGCCAATTCAGAACAAAGGCAATTACTGACAATACTCAAATGTTTATACTGACAAAACAATCACTTCCTCAAATGTGTCAGTAATGATTAAGCCTTAGAACCTCTGCTTGGCCTGTGTGGTTGCAGCTCTGCTAACTCCTCCCCCACTGCCCATCCAAAGTTACCATAGTATTAACATGAATTGAGTGCCTGTGGAGCTATGCATTGAGATACGCAGGATGGGGTCCTTTGCATGATAGCGTTTGCACATCAGTTCCACCCCTAACACATGCCTAGAGTGAGGCTTGTAGAACAGATTTTCCCTTAGGTAAAGATTTAAGTGTAAAAGGTGCCAGACTATTTATACCCAGATCTTCCAAGATAGTAGGTTTCTAACTTGTTGATCTGTGTGGAAATCAGGAGCCTAAATACCTTTGAAGATTGGATCTGTGAGACAAATGGACCAGGGAAGATCACCCATTTAAATAGTTGATTCGGAGAGTACTGCAAAATATGACCATTACCAGAAACTGGTCTAGTCAAACATCTTATAGCAACCTAAAGCCAATATCCTCTAATAGTATTTAGGTTCCCAGTTTCCATTGAAATCAAAATAAGATGCCTAGATATCTTTGAAGATCTGGGCTTTAGTGTTTCCAGAATATGTTTGATTTAAGCAACTTCTAGTCAAGGTCCTACATGATAGTGCTTACAGAACTCACCATTTAAATTGGTTATTTTCCCTGGTTCATTTCACAGAAGGAAGTTCTCTCATGAGAGTTAACAGCTTTTTTATACATCAAACTCTGTTAAATTTACTGTTAAAACTAGAGGCACAAGAGAACTAGCATATATATTTCTATTTTTCCTGACAGGCATTTTACAGTGGCAAGAAATTCTGGCCAGCATTTTTACTGACAGTCTAAGTTTACTGACTGCTGGCAACACTGGCTTGAAGATCAAATAATCTAATGGTGGAGAATGATCAGTGCAGAGGCTGATAAGGTTGTCAAAAGGCTTGGAAATTTAAAACATTTTGATCAAGATTGTGATAAAAAGTTTATTTTAAAAAATTAAATGGCACAAGCACAGGCTTTCCATTTGAAAATGTTTTGTAGCAGTGGGAAGCTATTCACTTTATTAGACTTTTGATCAGAGCCAAGTTGTACCTGACTTTTATATGGAGATACAAACAGAAATAAGAACCCAGCACACACGCTGTGTCTACACTGGCAAGTTAGTTCGAATTAAGGAAGCTTAATTCGAACTAACTTAAGCCATGGCTACACGAGGCTTTCATTAGTTCGAATTAAGGGCTTCCTTAATTTGAACTAATAAATTCAAATATGCTATTCGAACTAAGGGTTAATTCGAACTAGTTAGTTCAAATTAACCAATGTGGCCATGTTAGTTCGAACTAATTGCTTAGTTCTAACTAACCAGCCCATTGAACTCAATGCAATTAGCATGTCCACACTCAAATTTGAAGTCGACTTAGAGGGGACCCTACAAAATTGACCTAGAGCGTCCACACTGGATGCCTAGGTCGACTTGTAGGGGCTAGGTGGAACTGGGACAGGTCCACGGTGGCAGGAGGCATCCCTTGCCAAGTGCCAGGGGACTCAGCCTTTGCCCCATTGTAACTTGCTTTACGAAGGAAGCCATTTACAGAGGGGGGAAACAAGTGAAATCACTTGACCATGGTCACCCAATAGCAGAGTCAAGAATATAATCAAGTCTCCATCCCGTGCACGATCTACTAGGCCATCTCTTCTCCTTCTTCGCAATATTAGCTTCACAGACCCCTCGTATTAGAGGCTAGTTACTCAGAAGGGCTGCGAAGTACTACCAATTGAAAAGTAACTGGATCATGATTTTCCTGACATTCAGATATCCTTCACACATATACCCACCAATCCCAAGGTTAAGAGGAGTAGTCAACAGTGTCTTTTTTAACCTATGAGAGGAGAATCAGTGGTTATGTCTACACCTGTGAATTTAAGTCGACTTTAATTAAGTCAACTTAACTAAGTCGACTTAAAGTCGCCATAGTTAAGTCGACTTAGTGTGTCCACACTTAACAATAAAGTCGACTTAAAGGGGAACTTAGAAAGTCGACCTAGAGCGTCCACACTGGATGCTCTAGGTCAACTTTGTGGGGCTAGGATGACCTTGGGCAGGTCCACAGGGGCGGGAGGCACCCCTTGCCCAATGCCAGGGGGCTCAGCCTTTGCCCCATTGTACCTAGGTACAATGGGGCAAAGGGGGTCAGGGACCCTGGCAGGGCATAGGGGCAGGGTGGGAAGGGCTCTGCCTTGCCAGGTGGGGGGGTATGCCAGGCTAACTCTGTGCCCCCCTGGCAGGGAGGGCATTGGTGTAGCCCTGGGGTAGCCCTAAGTTGACTTAGGGCTACCCCACAGCTACACTGGCTTAAGTCGACTCTAGGGAGTCAACTTAAGCCTTAGGTCTACTAGAAAGCAGGTTTTATAAAGTCGACTTAATTTTCATTGTCGACTTTATTTTCCTTAAGTCAACTTAAGCAAGCTGCTTAAGTTGACTTAAGGAAACTGTAGTGTAGACGCAGGGTAAATTAAGTCGACTTAAGCTTGCCAGTGTAGACGCAGCCAGTGACAGCAGTAGAGTTTCATACTACTTTCCATAGTTTGAGACATTGCCAAACCTTTGTGTGTGTGTAATGAAATTGTCAAGTTTTTGGTAGCTTGATTGTATAGTCACAGCTATCATAACTTTGCCACCTAGTGCATGACAACTGCTGACCAAAAATTCTAAAAAGGCCTTAAAATGCATAAGGTTAGATGCCGGTGATGAGAGATATATATTCTATCATAAAAAAAAGCCCTTGGTATTTAAAAATATCCCACTAGGGCTTTTTGAATGATCAAGTCAGATTACAGTGGTACCAAAATGAAACCATTAATGAATCACATCCCAGCTACATTACAGACTGCATCTCTATCTATGAAACACTAATGTAATTGCACTTCTCTGCAATAATTCAAAAAAACCTGGAGGGAAGCACAAGTTATTCTCAGCTGAGGAGCATGAAGAAATGAATTCTCACCACATTTAGGTCACCCTAAAAGGTCTTCCTCTTTGTTAACTCCTTCCCATCATAAGGAAAGTGAAATTTACAAACTCCTCTAATCCCCAAAAGAGAATCCACCCCAAGCACAGTTTTCTATAACTCAGCTAGGAAAGAGTGCTAATTAACTCCACCATGGACCTTGTTATGAAAATTACCCAGAAGGTATTCAGATGCTAAGGTGATAAGCAGCAATTAAAACTTTAAGATAGACTAATGTGATCTGAAGCCAATAAAAGTAATTTAGAACCAATGAGATGGAGAAAAACAGACCCATGCCTTTGTCCATAATCCATACTTGAATTCTGGAATCCTCTGTTTAGTCACAGAATAAGTATACTGTAGCCAACAGTAGTTCAAGCATCTCTTTATTATCCCACTAACGTACTTGCATTGGGGGACAGCAATTTAATCTCTATAACCTTTAAACCTTGGTCTCTACAGAGGTCACCATCAAAGATGTTAGCTTGTTTGTGATAGGGTCCTAAAAAGCGAGATTTTTGGGGGACACAAAACAGGCAAGAGGTGGTATCTTCTGTCAGTAGCAGTCTGGTCTTGTTCAGATTAGTGATGTAGACATGAAAGACTTAGTCCTTTACAAGTCTGCTTAGCCACCCACTCCTTCCAGACATTTATTTAACATTAACTACCATTTTACCATAAATGAAATGAAGGGTTTAACTCAAAGTTGTTTCTTTGGGGAAAAACGTTAAATGATGTAAAGAAGTCAGCATATATATACGACAAGGTCCAAATAGTCATGTGACCTTATTAATACGACCTTGAAGCACCCCCTGGCAGCCCAGCCCTACCTCAGTTTCTTCTATAGGGCTTTCAATAAGTCAGATAAAATATACACATGTATTAAATAGTGTCCCTTAAGGGCACCATTTCTTTAATTCAAAGGCAGTACCTTATAAACATAGGCCTCCACCTCAGCATCTCTAGGGGGATGGAGAAAGGGCTGAGTTAGTCTTTCAAACCCTCTCACAGTCAAGTCTTTTACCTGCAAGGTCTTCTAGACCCAAGGCCTTTTATCAAATGGGGAAAGGTCTGTCTTCATGGCTCAAGTTTCCCCAAAGATCGAACTACAACAAGCCATACTCAGAACAGCACATAATTCCTCTAAACATGGACTTTGGTTGTTAGCATAATGAAGACCTTCTACAGGAAGCAGGTTCCACTGAGACTTAGAATTCATAAATCCTCCCTTTGAGAGCCTCGCTCACCTAATAGCACTCTAATTTAGCTTCCTTTCCGGGTGAACTTCCTCATCAGGTCCTCCTCAAAAAAACCCTCCACTTTGGAGCCTTTCCATACTATGCTCTGGAACCTGTTTTTCTTCCCAGGAGCCTCTGTTCTCCACCTTATCCCAATTCAGACTATCTACTTTTTATCACACCTAATTAACTGCCTCCCACTTACTCAGTGAGTTAATTAGTTCTGGATGAACCTAAATTGTCTTGTTCCCTCTTGTGGATTCTGTCAGAGATAGGCTGGGCCCCTGGCCCCTGCAGAGAGCCAACTATTCCCTGACAATCCTATTGCAAATGAAAGGGTCCTATCAAAAAGCAATGAAAAGAATACGTATCTAAGCCTCTGTAAGTACTCTGAACACAATGAATTATCCACTGTTTCTTAACCTCAAGTTATTATCAACAAATGGTGTGGACTGTTTTATGCTTTCTGTCCAGCTAAAAAATATCTCCAGGAATCAGTATCATGAATCACGCATACCTTTACAAGTTAGTGTGATTGAGTGGATAAGGCTCAGGGCTAGGAATCAGGAGCCCTTGGTCGTAGTCCTGTCTCTGCCACTGAGATGCTTCTGACCTTGAGCAAATCCTTCACTTCTGTATCTGTAAAGTAGTGTTAACAAGACCTTCCTTTTTAAAGCACTTTGGGGTCTGTGAATGAAAAGCACTATTTAAGAGTATTACTGATAGTTAAAGGTCATACAAACAATAGTAGTAACAAAGCTTCTGCATTTGAAAAGGTCTGCACCAAATATATGTATATATGCAAATTTCTAAACAGTTTATAGGCAACTAATTAAAAGTTTTTGCTTTATGTGTGCAAAGTAAATAGGATTGTTTTATAAGGTTCCCACAGGACACACTTTATGAAGGCCAATTTAACATTTCTATAGGAGTAGTAGTAAACCTATACATTATGAAAGAATTGAAGAGAAAAAATACATTTACCTATGGCACATCAGAGCAATTTGGAACACAATTCTCACTTTTACTCTTCAAATGCCTGACCAAAGTTCCCTGAAGTCAATAGAAGTCTTTCTACTGACGTCAGTGGTCTTTGGCTATGGCTCAAAACATTTGAAATAAAAACCTCTCTATAAATATCAGAACCATTTCCTGATTGAAATTTTGATTACTAATTTATTTTAATAATACATTTCAGCTGTTCTTTTCTAATTTATATAAAGCTAGGAACAGCACATTAAAAAAGCTGCAGGTGTTTCTTGGCAACAGCATATTTGACTTGTCTGTAATATGCATTCTCCTAGGTTCCGTGATCAAGTTTACCAGGGAGGCCGTGCCTAATTAATTTACTTGATTTGTGGGCAATGGTGGCATAGAGGCAGAGGGATGATGAATAACAAAACTACAGTACATTTAAAAATAACAGCAATTTAAGATTTTCAACAATAGAATTCAAAGAACTTTTAGTTTCCACAGATATAATTCAGAGCTGCATCAAGCTCTTCAGATGAAATTTAAACATGAATGGAACCAGCCTTTCCCAGTTTGTAAGACAGCTTTCATCCATTAGATTCTGGGAAACTTTGGGATCAAGCAACTGTTATCTGTATTTCCTTCTCTTGCGTCTTTGAATGAGCCACACAATCTTCAAAATACTGGGAGCACCGGCGTTCACATCATTGTTAAACCCCATAAGGCAATACATAGAACATGAAAATGCCATCATGACTAGGGTTTTAGGTTAAAACTTATCAATCCTGATGAAACACTAGTGCAATAAGATTTTGAAAACAGATTTTTTTTTAAATGTACATTTCAATTAACAAGCTTTCAGGTAATTTTCAGGCAGGAAATCATTGATTTTCTTGCAGGTCTAATAAGCCCTCTTCTCAGTAGTAGATCATTCCCAGAAGCACAGGACTGTGGAGGAAGCCAGTTCTTCAGGTATACTGAAGGCATAAGCATCACAAGGAAGAACAACTTCCCCAAATTGCTCCACCAATGTATTTTGATGGAGATGAATCTTCAAGGTGACAGAGGATAGCTCATGCTACATGCCAACTCAGTCCTTAGACCTTCTACTGAGAGAGCCAAGACAGAATCGATTTGTGCTGGATGGAATGGGGCTTTAGTGATATGGCCCGCTTGAAACTGTACAGACTACAGGTCATTTGGCTTGGGAGATCAGTCACCAAATCACAACCCCACATGAGAAAAGCCTATGGAATATAATAGGAATTAAGCCAAGCAGTTTATGTAAAAACAAATAAGGGGTGCAACTGCTTTGAATTGTGACCTACATTTTTCCTCCGTGGTCCAGCAAGGGCATGCACCTTAGACTCCTAGCTCCCAGCTGTCACGTCCCTTGGGCAGAGAATCACATCTCTCTCCCTCCAGTTCAGGTTATCTCCAGGCTTCACAATTCTCTGTCTGCCCTGTGAATTCCCCAATGTGCCAGATTGCTTAAACAGGCTACTATTTGTGCTTTACTTTCTCTTCTGAGTCTATGAACATTCATAATTTCCCCAGTTATAAGTTACCACTCAGCTCTTTCTAAGCAAGCACATTTATTCTTAAGGTGAAAGTATTACAGAAAAACAATAAACCACATGTACTAATCAGTTTACCAGAGATCACAATTGCTCTAGCAAGGGCTCTGGTAGGTGGCCAGTCCTTCTGATCACACATGGGTTTTTCTGTGAGTACAAGTTCATAACCACTTTACCTCAGAACAAGAACTATGAATAGTTCGTTCTTTCTGTTATACAGCTTTGGCATTTGATCTTGTCGTCACATAACTGGTGATCAGCAGACATAAGACTTTTCCTCAGAGCATAATTTCAAAATGCTGAGCTTTTGCATAAATGAAGGGGGGTAAATCTGAATTCATCCCCCCTTACAGATTTCCTGGGAAACTCACTTTATCCCCAAAGTTCATTCTTAGGTGGCACATTGTTTCAAATAATCCTTTGAAGCTCATATTTTGGTCACATCACTCCCCTATGATATTTGCATACAATTCCACAATAATACATACATTTTGCATTTTTAATACAGTGAACTCTAAATCTACTTAACTTGATTCCAAAAGTTCCTTTTGGGGGTGTGAATGATAGAAATCAAGAGAAAAGAAAGTTTCTTTTTAGTTTAATTAACTTTCCCAATTTACAAACTACTATATTTAACCAAAAATAGGAGTTCTCTTCATAAGCTTGTTTTTGAACTCACAAAATTGTAATATTTTACTGCACTTGTTCCTAAATAGTAAACATGTTGCTTTGCTTTATATATATTTGACTTAAAATCTATTACTGCTATATTATAAATAATATCTAAGTTGATTCACCTGACCTCCAATAGAGCTTTCAAACAAGAGACCATATTCAATGCTACTAACATAAAAAGCTAATAGATCATTTACTGGAAAGCATTCCATTGGTATAATACATTTTAAAATGCATGGCTTTCTATTAAAACTACAATATAGTATATTTATTTCATAAGGCATAATGTGCCAAACACTGATTTGTGATATGGCTTGATGGTTGTCTTGCTATTGTAGATATAAATATCACTGAGCTCTCACATTATAAGATTTCTCTCCAGCTTTTTAAAAACACCTCCAAGGGAATAGAAGACAGACTATTAGGAAAAGCTGAGCTGTAACTGCTACTCTTTTGTTCCAGCCAGAGGTGTTTTCTGTTTCACTTTGTGATCAATTATAGATTCCTGCTAAAAATAAAGTAAACCCCAAGTAACTGAATAAGGCAGAAACTCTACAAGGTATATATTTTCTGTGAAAATTACATACCAAGCAAGAAAAAAATACCACTAGTCTAACTTTACCAATCTAACAGATTTATTTATCGCATGAGCTTTCGTGGGAGAAAATCCCACTTCGTCAGATGCTTTGAAGGTCTTCAAAGCGTCTGACAAAGTGGGATTTTCTACCACGAAAGCTCATGCAATAAATAAATCTGTTAGTCTTTAAAAGTGCCACAGGACTCTGTTGTCTTTCTACAATAGACTAACACGGCTACCCCTTTAGAATTTTACCAATCTAATAATTAAAAACATTTTGCTGATCTAAGAGTGTAAAACTAAAACCAATGAAAATTTCTCTGACATTAAAAAGTTTAGGGCCAGATCCTTAGCTAGGGTGAACTGGCCTTTGCCAGATAAAAAAGCTCTTGTGTGTTTTACAACAGACATTATCGTCTGTTCAATATCTTATTTGCTCCAGAAGCAATTTACAATCTCAAACTAATCTATAAATCATGCAGGGGATACTTCATCTGCTACTGAAGTGTGGGTAACCTTAAGGTGAACAGCAGCAATAATTTTACCAGTGCATAGTAACAATTTTGTGTACTCTCATTTATCCAAAACCCTATTAATGGAACCTCTGCATCATCCAAATCCCTTCCTTCTTCCCCATGTGTCATGCAGGGAGGCAAGGAAGGGCTTGGGATGATGTGGGGGGGTTGCTTAGTTTGAACTAAAATTCCAGTGGGGCCATGCTAATTCGAATTAAGTTAATTCAAACTAACTAAAATTAGTTCAAATTAGTTCGTTCAAAGTAACTAATTCGAAATAACTTTGGTAAGTGTAGACATAGCCAAGGTGCAGAAAAGGCTGCAGTCTGGGTGAGGCAGAGAAGAGTCCTGGGTGGGTGTCTCTCCTCTGCTTTATCAAGAATGCAGCTTCTCCCCTGGACATAGGGAGGGAAGGATTGGGGGTCACCAGCAGCGCAGGAACCCTTTGAACCTCCGCTGACTGAGTGACCAAGCTGGGCTGAGCAGAGACCCCCACACCTGCACTGCAAGGAGGAGAAGAACAAGAAGCAACCTGGCCATAGAGACTGCCACCCTGCTACCGAATGGCTCCTCTCTCTTGCTTATCTGAACTCCTGATTAGCTGAATAAAATTTGTGTTACCAATGGTATTCCATAATCGGGAGTATCCGGTACGCAGTAACAGCAAAGAGATGGCATTGAATATGGGGCCAGGAACTTTTGAGTTCTGCTCCCTCTCTGATGCCAACTTTTTCTGGTCATATCATGTAACCTCTTTGTCCTCTTCCTGCTGCATAAAATGGCGATAATACTTTTTTTCCCTTACAGGAATATTGTGAAGATTAATCAATGCCTGGTATAGTCTTAGGAAATCTAATACGCTATGTCATTATCGGCCGTGTTATTATTATTACATTATGGTTTAAGACCTAGGGTGACTATACAGCCCATTTTTAACAGGACACACCTATATTTAAGCCCTCTTACAAGTGTCCTGACTTTGGGCAAGGCTACACTGTCAGCATATCCCCAATTATACAAGTTTGATTGAGCCTCTGTAAAGACGTGCTCAGTCGAAGTCAGAATTAGCTGCTAATTAGAATTAGTCGATTGGCTAAGACCTACCAGGCAATAAGCATAGCACTGATTCGCCGGGAAGGCATTTCCCGTCAATTCAGCACAGTGAGGACCCTGCTGTAAGTAGGTGAGAGGCAGTCAGAGGGAGATATGCAAGATATTTTAAGTATTTTGCGTATCTCCTGTCAACTGTCGCCAAAATCCCGCTACGGTGTAGACCAGGGCTTTGTCGTTAAAAACTGACAAATTTTCCCATATTTTCTTTCATAATCAGTACCGGGTTACAATGGTACCAATGGCGCCAAACCGTGGGGACCACACTCAGAAGGGGATGGCCATGGCTTCGGTTTTGGGATGGATCCTGCTAGCTGGATCCATATTCTCCAGCCGTCTGTCCCACATGGATGAGTGAGGGGGGGTCCAGTGGCCAATGTGACTGTGTAAGGCTAACAGTGAGATGAGGCCACGGCGTGCAGGACTGGGCCATTCCCCCGTCAGTCCATCAACAGAGCCCCCGCCCACCCACCATGTGGGGTTGATCCTGACTCAGCCAGCAAGACCCCAGGCCCATTTCTAGCTGGTGCTGGCTGGGTGCTGCAGCGGCCAATGAGTTTGGGCAGTCAATGGCCTCAGGCCAGATTGGGAGGCCGGGAAGACACAGTGCCAGGTACCAGGAGAGCTGGGCCCATTCCAAGGGCCCAGCTGGGCATGGAAGTGGACGGGGACAGCTAGGGAGAGTTAACTGATCACCCCTCCCCATGTGTTCAGGCGGCGAAGGATTGTGCATGTCATCCCCTGTGTGTGGGAAGTGTAAGGAAGTTGTATCCCCCCCCCCCCCGTGTGCAAATCCCCCAACCAATTTGGCATGCTTCCCCACAACATCTAGGCAACTCAGCATGCACACCCCTACGTACATACACATGAGTAATTTTTCCAGATGTCCCATATTAAGCATAGGGAAACATGGTCACCCTCTGAAGACTGGAAGTAGAGGCTACTGAAACTTTACTGGAAATATGGATGGAAGAATTTAATTAGTCATATCAGATGTTGGCAATGAGATCTAAGTCTACAAACCACTAGTCACTTTTGAAAATCTTGGCCAGCACTTCTAAAACCATTTCTTGAGCAGTCTATGCTCCTGTGAGACTCTCAGACGGTATCAATCAAGCCAGATCCTGCTCAGTTGGGGTATCTGATGGGATCACACGCAAGGCATAGGAAAACAAGACACAAAGACAGTTGAAGAACTAGCCTCAGACATTTTTAATCAGATATTCTGCTGCCATCTGAAACTCAGTAATTCTAACCTGACTTATCTTTTCTTTTCATCCACCTCCTCCACCTTTTTACTCCCTGTTGACACATCCATTATCCTTCCCAATTCTCAGGCCTGCAAATGCAGTGTAATCTTTGATTCGTATCTCTTCCTGTGCCCCAGTTTAATTTCTCTCTAAATCCTCTTGTTTTGTCTCTACTTTCTTCCTCATCTGCTCTTTCTCCATGGTCCCCACAGCCTCTTCCCTCACTTTATCCTGCTCTTTGCATCCCCCCATCAACCGATCTCTTGTCTCCCTATAAATCAGATGCTGACTCCTCAGCTTCACTCTCAGTGGTCACTATTGAAAGTACAACAGTTACTACATTGCATGTATTTAATATCATAAGTATGGGAAAATACAGGTGTATCTCATTAGCACCATGTGGTGGTCATAGAGAATGATATTTTAGTGATGAACATTGTTTAAGGTCCTCCATAATCCTGCCCCATGTCTCTTCTCCCACTTCCCCACTGCATGCTGTTCCACTCATCTGATCTCACATCTACTTACCTCTACCTATTTCTCTCCATTCTATGTTTTATGGGTTCTACCATCTTACCTTCTGCCCCTGCAGCACAATCCATGTCATCTGCCAAGTACCCTCTTTCTCCTTCTTCAGACCCACCTCTTCAGGCAATTATTTCTCCCAACTTCTCATAATTAGCATTCATCCCCATCCTCCCCCTCCCCAGACTCTGTTTTGTGCTTGTTCATAATCTAATAAAATGAGACAAAATCTTTGGAGCAAGAAACATGTCTCATCTAGGTGGGAAAAGCATTAAATGCTCAGTGCCATATTATTATGATGATCATTAATGATCTGTAGGATGGGGTGGACTGTACCCGCCGCAAGTTTACAGATGACACTAAGCTGTGGAGAATGGTAGATGTAAGGGAGGGTAGGAATACGATACAGAGTGACCTAGACAGATTGGAAGATTGGGCCAAAAAATATCTGATGAAATGCAACAAGGACAAGTACTTGATAAAGTACTTTCTACATCCCTTCTGTAGCAGCTGCTTAAGTCGACTTAAGGAAAAATAAAGTCAACTTTACTAAACCTTGTTTAAAGTCGACTTTACTGGCTAAGCTGACTTTAGAAAGTCGACTTAGCTAGTGTGGACATGGAGTAGCCCTAAGTTGACTTTAAGTCGACTTAGAGGTCTTTAGGGCTTCCCCACTGCTCTTCCTGCCAGGAGAGCCACAGCCTGGCATGCCCCCCCCCCAGGGCACCCTGCCCCTATGCCCTGCCAGGGTCCCTGTCACCCTTTGCCCCATTGTACCAAGGTACAATGGGGCAAAGGCTGAGCCCCCTGGCACTTGGCAAGGGGTGCCCCCCCTGCCACCGTGGATCTGTCCCAGGTCCACCTAGCCCCTACAAGTCGACCTAGGCATCCAGTGTGGACACTCTAGGTAGATTTGGCAGGGTCCCCTCTAAGTCAACTTAATTTTTGAATGTGGACATGCTAAGTCGACTTAAATTAACAAGTGTAGACATAGCAGAGTGAAGGAAGCAAGTAACATATCAATACAAAGTAGAAAAAGTATGAGAGGGAAAACTTGTTCACTGATTTTGAGTTAACACAATCCTACTGAATTATTATCCTGAAGACTGATCTATACTGGTACTTTATGTAATAAGTTATAGATGGAGTGATGCATTTAAGGAAGGACATAGACTTTTGGTTTAATCTGTACATGAGTCAGATTAAGTGTTGGTGGTATTTCCTGCACAATGGAAATAATTCCCATTGTGGGAATTTAAGAGGTTGGAAACACAAAAGAATTTTGGACTCAGAAGTTGTGCCATCAATTTACTTTCATATGGGTTCAGGAACTCGGGTGTTCTGTTTCCTCTATTTATACAGGCAATGTGTGCCATGCAGAATTCCAGCAGCTCTAGTAAATCATGGCTTTCAGGCAGTCTTGAAAATGCACAGGGTTCATGTGGCTCAATTCTCTGCTCCCCTTTTTTCAAAGGCAGGGAGAGATTCTTAAGTGTGTTTAAGCTATTGTGTCCTAGAGATATGAAATGAAACGAATAGGGACAAATGGAACCCCGGGGACCTGTGGAGGTAGTACTGCTGCCCTGGGGAACAGAAAGACAGCAGGACAAGTGCCACAAGGATCCTGCCCCAGGGGGGAGCTTTAAATTACAGCCCAGCTCCATAGGATATCCATCACTGGAAGGAAATGAGGAGCTGTATAACAGAGCCTGGGCTGCATTAGCCAGTTCTGGCTCAACCACGGAGCAAGCTTGAAGGACACTTCTTCCACCGTGACTTTACTGCTGGTAAACTTTCTACTTCCAGGAGCCTCCATTCCAAGTCCTTTTGGTCCAAGTAGTTAAACCAGCACTAGAGCTCAGATTCTCAAATGGTATTAAGGTGCCTGATTCTTAGCCCATTGGAGTTAGGCACATAAGTACCTTTGAGGATCTCAGCCGAAGGCTTTAATTCACCTCCATTTACCTCTATATTGAATTTGTCCCAGACCAGCCTGGGGTATGAAATACTGTATCACTTTTTCTGTAACACCAATACTAATTGAATTTCCTTAGGTGGGTTATATTTAATGTTAACATTGTCACTGGAAGTTGGAAGCCAAGAGAAATGTTAACATATATAAATGAGCAATTCCTGAACCAAAGTGCAGTGAAAACTATTTGAATTGTTGCTTTATTTTTGAGCTAGCCAACAAATGGACTGGGTTGAAATAGAAGTTCCATAGAAATTATAAACAACGAGAGCACAAGGGTGAAGTAGTAAGATCACTGGTACGGTGTAAGTAATCTTAAAGATTCTGTCGAAGTAATGCATCATCATTATGACTGGGATTAGAGTGACTCCTCACAACTAAATGTAGGAGAATCCCAAAAATGGTCCGATTCTGTATTCATTACTCAAATTGACTTCCACAAGAATGATGTCTGAGTAAGAGTACGGGATCAAAGTGAGGAATGAATGATCCAGAATACTTAGAAGGCTAAAAACGTGCTAGCCTGTCTTGTCAATGGCCTGTCTTTATGCCCAGTTGAATAAAAAAGAGAATGTGTTGGTATCCACACTGTGGAAAAAGCAGGCTGGGGATCTTAGTGGGAATGTCTTAGGCAATGTCTACACTGGGGAATTTAGGTCGACTTTACCAAGTCGACTTTAACAAGTCGATTTTAAGTCAACCTTATTAAGTCGACTTAGAGAGTCCACACAGGACTCCTAAGTTGACTGAAGGTGGGCCATAATAAGTCGACTTAGAGAGTTTATACTAGACTC